>LVTN01000096.1:451247-479591 GCA_001649415.1 Musa itinerans | reverse complement strand
AAACTCACGACGAAGGGTTTGAAGTTTTACCGTAATCACCCTTGATGAGCCTTGAAATTCATTTTGAAGTATCAACCAAGCTTGCTTTGAGGTTGTCGCTGCTACAATTCTTGAGAAGATTGTCTCATGTACAGCTTGTGGAATGAAGAACAATGCCTTTGAGTCCTTCTTTCTATTCTCCCTCAGCTTGATTTCGTCATTTGGATCCACATATCCATTCTCTATTAAGTCCTAAAGATCTTAAGACTTGAATAGAGTCTTCATCTTGATACTCCAAAATTCATAACATTTGCCCGAGAAGATGGGAATAAGAGGTTGAGACATGGAATTATCATTGAAAACCATAATGCCCAGTTCAGATTGAAACTAGGCTCTGATACCACAAATGTTGGGAATGGAGGAGCAAGGAAAAAAATAAAATACTATTATAGTATTAAAAACAGGAGGATTGACAAGAACACTTACAAGATATTTTCAAGTGCACACACTCTCTATATATTTTGCTTCATGAACTATTTATAGGACCTAGTAGTAACCATCTCATAACTACTAGATCATGATTGAGGTAGTTATTGAGATCACACTGTAACTACTAGATCATGATGACTATCTAGATAACTATGAATCAAATCTCAACAAATATACAATAACTGAAAAAATGATCCCAAAATATATGCCAAATTTAAGTACTAGGATTTTAAAGTTTATAATTAAATATTTTATACAATAAAGTAAATATATACTTCAAAACATTATTCAAACAATAATGTATTTGACTTTCCAAGAGATTGATAATAAAAAAAATCAAAAAGTGACGATAATAAAAGAAATATCAAAGAGTGTATCAATATGGGGAGTGTAACGATAATGTATTTGTCTTTGGCATCAGAAAGAGAACTTAAAAAATAATAGTAATAATAATAGATACCGTAACAACAATACTAACAGCAGCAAGTGGTAATGTCTCAAAGGGTTAACAATATCTAAATGAAAATTAATGCCTATATATATATATATATATATATATATACACACACACGAACCATAAGACGTGTGAACCCACGTGTACTCTTTTGGGGAGTATAAGCAACGTAGGGCACGTCCAAATAAGGGAAAATAAGGGATGATGTCGGCGCTACAGCCTCAGCCTAAATCGAGTCCGTGCTGTCACACCCCAACACAACAAAATGCCACGAAGCTTAATGGACACAAAGCCAATGTGAAGGAGAAACACCGCCAACTCTTCTGGCCTCACTCTACCGTCTTCCTTCTTAGCTGTAGTGATTGGCTTCTTCTTCCTCCTACCTACCTTCCGCAGTCTGGCATTAATGTACGTATTCTTCGGGAAAGAAGCTTCATGTATTCCTTTCTGGACATGCTCTCGGTGACCAACTACATCGCGAGGAGGAGGAGGGGGAGAAGGTTTGTGTTTTGTCTCGTGATCCTTTGCAGCATGTGGGTGTTCTTCAATCTCCAAGATGGAGCATCAGCAGATCCGCTGTTACGTCGAACGCTTGGGATCGTATCACGGAAGGAGATGATAATGGTCACTGGAAAAGGAAGAAGAAGAGCTTCAGCACAACCGGAGCTGCCACCGGTCGGAGCCGACAACCGCTTCGACGACAGCAAGCGGCCAGCACCAAGCTGCCCTGATCCGCTCCACAACAGGTAGCATTAATGATGCTTTGTACGTGACTCCTTTCTCCCTTGAGATCTGCAGTGTCTTCGATTGGGTTGATGAATGATTAATGGGTGAAGGAGATTTCTTTCTTTCTTTGAATTGTTCTCCTTTTGGTTGCTGTAGCGTATCAAGTTTCCAAGTGTTGAACCATAAATCTATATATTTCGAAGTTGGAATCCCTATAGAAAAATCTTGTACATATAACAACAAAAATTAATTAATGAAACCTTAAAATATAAGGACTCAGGAAGGTTGCTAAGACCCCACTTCTAATTGTTGCATGGGACTAATTACCACCTTTCCTTCTCTTATAATAATAATAATTATTATTATTGTCATCAGTGTCTTAAACCGGCAACGAAGAGGGGAGAGAAGCTATGAATATTTCGATTCATAATAAATAGAAAACGTCAAATCATATAGTTTGAAAGCTAGGAAACCCTCAAACAGCAATGCAGAATGCATGGATGTTCGAGAGGAAGAAAGTAGAGGACGAAGAGAAGGCGTCAAGCGTTTTGTACAAGTTGCGTGTGCAGCGTGCGTGGTCCTTCACGCCAAACATTGTTGAGATGCTGCCATTTCATGATTGATTTTGATTGATGGCGGTCATATCGACGTGTCTCGTCTTCGCAGCTCACTGCCTTCGTATCCTTCCATCGTCTACACCATGTGCTCTATCTATCACTGGGCATGTCTCTAAGACCTCACGTACCTATTGAAACAGATGCTTGGTCTTCCGTGGGTATGCGTGTGCTTTTTAGATAGACTTCGATCTCTAGTAGATGTCATGTGTTTTTGGATATCTATCACGAATGCCTGGACTAGTAATTTCCTTTTAATCTCTCTCTCTCTCTCTCTCTCTCTCTCTCTCTCTACAGATTACTACTTACGAGGGTTCAGACGTTCGAAAAACTACAAAGGTGAGGAAATCTCAAAACAGGAGACACCATACCTTCTCGTGCAAAATTCGCCCCACTAAATAAGTATCAAGTAGTGCCATGAAGGACCAAAACCTTGCGAGTAGGGAGTCAAGATGAGAAAAATATCCCGTGTTTACAGTGTAACAGGAATTCCCAGGTCCGCTGCTGCTGATCTCCAAATGATTGGCTAAAAAGTAAAAAAAGAATCTCACTCTACCTCTTACAGGAAGATCAGATGGGGAATAATACCCCATAATAAAATGGTACAGATAGCTGAAACTTACTACAAAGAAGTTGTCAATTCACACTAGTAGCTGTGCTTAAGGCTCGAACTGACATAACAAGTCATTCATTTATGCCAATTTTCCATCCAGAACAACATTAATTGATTCTTTTGCTTAGCCTCAGTGCAGTGGAATATGCATAGGTATAAGCTCTAAATCAAGGCTTGTGATGGAACGCATTACACAACAAAGCCCAAAACAATAGCCACCAAACGTTAGAAACGGGCATGTTGCTCTCAGCGGGTAAAGAACAAACATGTGAAATATATTCACTTTTTCTAACAGACAAAAGATTTTGAAACATTAATGGAAAAAAAAATATCAGAAAATATTTTCTTCATTGACTCAGTTTTGAGGATGCTACATGAATGAACCAGGTCAATATCTATATATCTGGTCAATAAGAAAAGGCTTCATCCATAAAGTTAACTCACATGCATATAAAAAATGTGACAAAAATCCAGAACTACATATTGTTCATCTTTAACAGAATGACTGCAGGAAATAAAAATTATCATACTCATCTGAGCTGAATCTGATTATCTTTATTTACCTATCCTTCAAAACTGGTAGGTACCGTTGACAAAGTCATGAGAGGATTTGAGGTCAAACTTTTAGCCCAAGTTTGAGATGTAGTCTTTCCCAGATCCGTGGAGTGCCCTGCATTCCAGAAATGTCACTTGGAAACCAAACCATCATTCGTCCTGTAATAAGCTCATCGAATCATATCATGGCTAATAATTACAAATTACCAAAACGGGAACAAAAAACTAAAGCCAAGCAAAAATAGCTGCTGCGTCAACTGGAGAGAGTAAGTAAAGTTGGTCCCTACTATCGATACCAAACTCAGCCTTTTCGAACCTAGTTGCATAAGACTTGCCAAATATTACAGAAACAGACACAAGATGTAGGATCCTTCTGCACTTTCTAACTAGAAGATGGACATCAGCCCCTCGTTCAAGCATAACTAGCCATTCCAACAGTTGAGCTTGCTTTGTTGGTCTTTCGTGCTGACTGACTCGTAGCTTTTGCAAAATACATGTAGTAGTATACATTGAGAATCATGGTGAAGACTACAAAGACAGCTCCTGCAATGAACACTCCTTTTCTCAGGGACTCGCATGTCCAGTTTTGAGCATAGACCATATGGCGGTACTTGGTATGGTATGCATTCTTTGTAGCACCAGCAATTAGACATGCCTCAGCTATTAAGAAAGTTAGCCTGACAAATGAGAGCAAGTTCATTTAGTAATACATCTCTCATGGATAAAGATAACAACTTGTAACAGCACTAATGAAAATATAAACTGTGGCCTCTCTGGAAGGAAGATCACCATGATGAGGCAAAATATATTATCGACCAGGCTCTATTTCCACCTGGAGCTAAAGGTTTGCCAAAGCACATGCATTTTGTGACACCCATAAGTAGTGACTGGCTCGACAGAAGAAACAAGAAAGCACCGACGCCATAACCAGTAGCTACATCTGAATCATAAACACAGTACGTGGCATTCCTGATGTCCGTCACTATAGTTCCCTGTTATGCAGGAAGATGTAAACTTAGACTCTAGAAACCAAAAAAATGGTATATTGAATTAAAGAAGACATGAGAGTTAATTTTTACACAAGTTGAGTTAAGTTTTATACAAGTCATTTGACCCACTTTACTATAAACTGGCACATGCTGTGGATGACATCCATAAAAAAGGTAAGAAATTACAAAATCTACTGTGTAAATTCAACGCCAAAGAGCAACCGAGTGTTGCAGATTCTTAGAGAAAGCATATACAGACTTGCAAGCCTCCACTATATTTGCAACTAAAAGGCAGAAAAACCAGTGATTCTATCAGAAATTTCTCAGCTGGGCCACCGTAATATCAAGCTGCCAAAAGGCATCACATGAAAAAGAAATGTAGAGCACTTTGGCTAGCCCACACATCCCTGAACGAGGGTCCACCTCCAGCAATAGAGGAGAAGTAGGAGAGATCAGATGGAGGAGGGAGCTGAGCAAGAGAAATAGGAGGATGGACGGACCTCTTAATGAATTTATATATGACTAGCATAAGTTGTTAAGACCATATGCCAAATCATGATAATAAATGCATCTTATTTTTGGGCAATAGATATACCTATAAGACAATGTAAATGACACACCATGTGCAAATCAGATATGATAATATAAGTTTAAAGTGCTTCCACAGAACATGACAGATATAACCAAGATCAATGTAACAGGTTGTACGATAGGTAGAATAATATTAATTTCTTTTTTCCTCGAGTTTACCTCCACCAATATACTTATTTTTCAGAAATCAACTTGTTTCTACATAACATTGTTGATTCATACAACCACATAGCATGCAAGTACCATGTAAAAATTACTAATCATTCCTTCGCCCTAAACAAAAAAAAAATACTAATTGTCTCAAGCATGCATGAGAGATGAAAAGAGAGACCAATAAAAAGAACAGTTTCACATTACTAAGGATGGATTAGAAGAATAGAGTCGGATGACCTGTAATAGTTTAAATTTTTAGTTATATTGGGATCCGATCTCATGCATATTACCATTGACCATTTGGATTCAGACTTGAATTCTTAAAAAAAAAAATCATCATATCAGAATCAGGTTGACAACTAAATGAGTCAAAGTTATAGAACATTTGAATCAGATGGGTTCAGTGATTGAAGCCAAGGTAGGTTAACCAAGTGAGGCCAAGTGGGCTAGGAAACCTAGGTCAAGCTAAAGTCAGACCAAATGAAGGAAACTAAGTCAAGCCATGGGCACCTTAATGGGTAGATGGGAATGAGGGAACCATCTTGTAGTTTGAAAAAAATGCAAACGAACTTTCAAGAGTAAGGTGAAGATGATCAAAGATTAATTCGCACAATAAATAGAAAGATGTTGAAATATTCATATGCATGAGATGAAAATAAAGATGAACTAAAAGAATAATTAGACATTCCTAAGGAATGGAAAAAGCAAAGTGACATATAATGAGCTTACCCACAACTTAATCGTTTAAACTTTTGAGTTACATTATTGTCCAATCACATGTATATAAATCTTGACTATTTAGACTCAAACCAATTTTTTATAAAAAATGATTCGAACATGGACAAATGAGAAAATCCTGCAATGGTACTTTAGTCTATTGATGCTTCGGGCAACTATTTTTTGTATTAAGAAACTAAACATCCACAATATTAGTTGAGTACGGAGCTATAGAAGTATTGCTATTTCTAAAATCATGAGAAGGCCTTTAATGCATTTAGCACAATAACCCATAACTAGTAGCATCATGGTCATTTAGTTTAGCTTGTGGTTCCTTGTGCAGAAATTTTGCAGATATTGATGAATCCAGTAGTTGTACGTTTAAGGGCAACAGACATATTCACCATACTAAACTCCAAAAGCATGTTTTGTAATGAGAATTTCCTTCAGTTCATACTATACTGTGAAGACCTTCTACAATGGCGTTTGTAATTGTCGAAAGATCAAATATTTTTACTAACGAAAAGAAATAACCTTCGAAAAATTAAGTCTCTTTCCCGGTAATAAAATTAATTTGCATTCTACATATGCTGATGAGCCAAAAGAATGAACTTCATCAAGATTCAAGTCTACGGTCCACATTATTTAGTTAGGGGTTATGAACACCGCGAAGGAAGGTCCCGTAAATGATCACAGCAAATGGAACCATCAGCAAACAAATCGCTATTTGCTACCCTACATCCTTACTCAATAACTGTCCGGTAACCCTAATCTAAAAGCTAAGTCCTAAAGAACCAAGATCCGTCAAATTCCTCTCATCCCTCAACAAGGAAGCACGAAGGAAAGGCCAGATCAACACCCAATCCAGTTCCATAGCGACAGAGAAGAGAACGAGGCAAGGGGAGAAGGAAGAGGGGGCCACATGTACGTACGGTGCTCCTGCGGCGTTCGGCGGCGATGGCGAAGCCGAAGGCGGTGAGGCAGAGGGCGACCGCCAGGATGTGTACCAGTGTCGACCCCTTCCCGTCTCCCATTTTCCTCGCCAAGGCCCAAAGAAACCAAACGAACAAAAGCCAGAGAGCGAGAGAAGCGAGAGAGAGAGAGAGAGAGAGAGAGAGAGAGAGTGCGTGTGTCGAGAGTTTAGTGAGACTTGAGAGAGTTCTTATAAAGTGGGAAGCAGAGGGAACGGGGAATAAAGACACAGGAGGGGGCGTCAAGTTCCCAACATAGGACTGGAAAGCCCACCACTTAAAGAGAGCCACGTCTTTAGTCGAATGTGGGACCCACCGAGTTTCCACAAAGAGATCCGCCCCATTACTTGGAGGAGCCACGCATTTACTTATCTTATTAGCTCTTTCAATCTAAGCCGTTCATCTATTTCGAATAAAGGATAATATTGGGCCGTTGAGATTATACGGGGAAGCGGAAACGGACGGCTCTAAATTTGGTTCTTTGTCACGGCTAAATGCCGCGTGGTAGGGTAGCTGTGTTAGGCCCGATAAGCGCAACAGGCTGATGGGCATGCCTTGCACATGCGGTGGCGGAGGGTGGTAGAGATACAGCAGCGAATCCCCTCCCAGCCACTTACCCACCCTGGTGATTGTAATTGGAAGCCACAGTGTTGTGGGACCCATCGCGAGACCCCTCCGTACCCTCCCTTGGTCAATCACCGCCGTTCACCTCGGCGTCATCCGAACTTAACCAGAAGGTTCGTTCCATGCACTTCTCTCGGCCACTCTCTCTCCCTCTCGCTGCCGATTCAATCTCGTTCATGTCGATGGCGACAACCTTCGGAAGTCTAGCCCCCTCTTTCTCATCTTCCTCCTCTTCTTCCCTTTGCGTCTCAAGGCGCCAGAGGGGACAATGGAATTGGCAGAGAGCCTGCAGCTCCTTCAAGCCTCCATCCGCCGCTCGGAATAGCAGATTAGTGACTCCTCTGCTCTCGCAGGCTCTGCCCACCGCACATGATCACCGGACCCCACCTTTGGAGGTCCAATTCAAGGAGGTCGGCTGATTCTTGTCACCGTTTCCCTGTTTCTTCCCCTTGATTTTTCTCTTTATTCTTAAAGATAGTGTACTCAGGTGATCGAGACTCTGATAAATGGAGTCGATCTCTCCGAAGAAGAGGCCGAGGCGAGCCTCAAGCTTTTGATCGATGAGGCGAATGAAGCCCTAATTAGCGCCTTCCTTGTGCTTTTGCGTGTGAAAGGAGAGACCTTTGAGGAGGTATGCCTTTCAATCTGAGATTTTGGGCGCTGGAATTTTAAGACGGGTGATTCCGGATAATATTTTGATCGGTGCAGATTGTGGGATTGGCGAGGGCGATGATCGATTGTGCTGTGAAGGTTGAAGGTATCGATGATGCAGTTGACATTGTCGGAACGGGCGGGGATGGGGCTAACACGGTGAACATCTCCACCGGGGCATCTATTCTCGCTGCGGCGGCCGGTTTGAAGATTGCAAAGGTAGAGCACATTTGGGTTTCTTAAAAGAGAATGATTTGAAGCAACGTGAAAAGTTATGATGAGCTTCCTTGTGCCTTGCAGCAAGGTAATCGCTCCAGTTCTTCTGCCTGTGGCAGTGCCGATGTGTTGGAGGCATTGGGCGTGAACATCGAACTGGGCCCTGAGGTACTGCAAAAAAAAGTTCCATTTTCCTTGGCTTAAAATATGGTTTCTTATTGTCTTGTTTCTATCTAATAGCATTGCTGAACAGAAATGAAGTAATGAAGCACAAATACGCCTTCTAGCAAATATAACGAGGTTGCCTTATGCGCATCTCTCTATACCTTCTATGTCTAGAAGGACAGCAGTTATAGGGGCAGAAAGGCTCTCATTTGTTATATGTGGATAGGGTTTGTTTGAATACATCTTGATTCTATGCACATGACAATATGAGTACTTGTATAACCCTGTCAGTTGAAGCCGTTTTCTATTTTATGAACGTAGGGCGTTAAAAGAAGCTGCAATATTCTTCATAAGACAGTCTCACCCCTCTTCCTTCCGTTTTGTTATGATAGAAGAATTCTGAAGTCCTAATCCAATAAAAGAGAAACCTCAATGCAATTATTTGTCGCTATTTAGCTACCAATATTTTCTTAGACTATATATAATATGATGACAATTGTTTTTGTGTTTTCCTTCTACAGTTGTAGTATCCTTCTGTAATTGGAATTGTGTCATAGATGATCTTATTACCGATGTGTACTGCAGGTAAAGTGGTGTAGCTTACATGCACTTGATGTAGGATTAAATAATTTACAAACAACAAAATAGTTCCTGAATGCAAATCTTAGAGTTAGCTTGGAAGATTAAGAGCTTCAAAATCAAGCAGACGTATATTTCATTGTCAATAACAATAACCCCATGAATATTTCGTTGTCAGGTGACATCCAAAACAACGTTTTTGCCTTACTTTGCGGAAACTAATATGAGTTGATCCCAATTTAAATTTGTTCCTGTATTGTTATTTTACCACTCCATTTTTGGAGTACTCGAGGAAGTTAATATGAGAAAGCAATAGGTTGTGATTTTCTCTTAGTGTTTGTAGCCATCAAATGCTTCATTAATTTAATCAAGGGAGGAAACTCTTGATTTCGATGTTTTCTGAAACTAGGAAAGAAAATATTAATAGAAAATGCTTAGGAGTTAAAAATAAAGATAATAAAGAGAAGAACATACCCAAATATTTTAAGCTGAAAATTCTGATAGCAACCAAAAATTATGGTTGTTAATAAAGGTGTTAAATCTGCTAATGCAACCAATTCTGATAGACTGAAAACTCAGGGTTGTTAATTCATCTTAATTCAGAAACATTCATTCTTTTACTCTTAACTGACAGAACTTCTGAGTTGTGTAGGTTAAGATTTTTCAGAAAAAAATGTGGCGTTATGTCCCTTAATTTTGTTCATTCACCATGTCTTATATGTTGAAATATCACTTCCTTTTCATTGTGTTTTACATGCTACTTAGATCATAACTGGTGTATCATCTTTCTCGAAATCATAATATAATTATTATCAGGTGCATTGAAACCCATATAATTTGATGTGCTTTTGAAAAGCTTGAATCCATATGCTTGTTAAATGTTGATTAATGATGCTAACTTCACTTTTGTTGCAAAAGGAGGTAAAAGGTTGTGTGAATGAGACAGGCATAGGGTTCATGATGGCTCCGATATACCACCCAGCAATGAGAATAGTTGGACCCGTGAGGAAAAAACTTAAAGTGAAGACAGTGTTTAATATTCTTGGCCCAATGTTGAATCCAGCACGAGTACCTTATGCTGTTGTTGGTGTTTACAATGAAGACATAGTAAGATTTTCTTTGTTCTTATTCTTGTGAATAACTTGAAATGCTTTAATATGCTTTCCAATAACAGTGACTGCTTTTGCGTTGCATTTTACATGTGGTTAGAAAAAACTAAAAAATCCTTTCATTCATGAATATCTAGGTGTAGCCGCCATAGAGAACATAATAGATATGTAGATATGTTGAGAGGAGAACGTAATAATAGATATTGATGGAGAACATAATAAGGCAGCAACATCTAAGAGTTGAAAGGAGACCTATAATAGATATTGTGGTTAAATGAGATGAGTCAAGTAGTATTAGTGGTGCAATAGGTTGACGAACAACCAAGAAGACTTTACTAGAAAGCAGAAACACTAAAAAGAGAATAAGATACTCTTGATGTAGCTACAGAAATTTTCTAAGCAGAGTTCAATGGCTAGAAAACATACATGTGGCTGACCCCACAACTTGTCATCATTGTTGTTGTTAATTGTTATATTTTCTATATGTTTTGAATGGTTGTTGGTTCAGTTACTGCATTATGTTAGTTATGTTTAGTAGCTAGCTCTCTCAGTCAGTGCCTATTTTAATTGTAAAAACATATATCATTGATCTATGGGTATTTCTCAAGGTCAAAGTATGTAATGAGTGAAACAGATGGAAATTAGATATGGTCCAAAGTTACACAGATAATGGAACCTGGGGTGTCCTGAGCTATCTGGAACCTAGAACTGAGTGGTCAAGCCAATGTGAGTGTTATAAACCAATAAGCCTGGATTTTGTTTATTTAGGTATTTCAACTTGTTTTATTTGTTTGTGGTTAATAACTCACATCTTAATGAAGATTGTTCCCTGTGAATGCTAAGTTGGAACAATTGCTTGATCAGGTACTGAAGATGGCTAAAGCTTTGCAAAGGTTTGGAATGAAAAGAGCATTAGTGGTTCATTCAAAGGGTTTAGATGAAATAAGTCCACTTGGTATGACAATTGCCTCCCTTTTATGATTTCTTGTGCATAGTTGACCAGCAATTTTTTATACCATTGTTTGTAGTTTGGACTCTGTTTCCTGAAATTGTTGTCAAACTATTGACTTGTTGCAGGATCTGGATATTTTCTTGATGTCACTCCCAGATCGATTGAGAAATTACACTTCGATCCATGTAGGCCAACTTCTTTGGACATTTCTTTTGAGATATTTTTATAATATTAAAGTTGGTGAATTCAAATATTCATCTGTGCATTTCATGTGACTAGTAGAGTTTGTTTGGCAGAGTTAGCAATAGAATCTAAGATAAAGTTTTCGATAATTTGTATTTTTATGTAATCATTAGGTTTTTACTTGACTTCACGATAATGAACTGCACACATGGTGCAGTGGACTTTGGTATTCCTCGCTGCACTGTAGAAGATTTAAAAGGTGGAGACCCACAATTCAATGCAGAAGTACTTACAAGGGTACTGTCTGGTGAGAAGGGGCCCGTTGCTGATGCTCTTGTGAGTCATTTTCTTTTTGCCAGTAGTTTACTAGAGAAGGTTGCCTTTTCAGTCATTCTGTTTCTATTTTCTAGAGCAGTGCACCTCATTTGTTTCAAGCATGGAGGCTTGAGTTCAAATTTATTAGTCAATTTCTGTTTTGCAAAGATAGGATAGCTTAGTTTCTATATGCTGTTTGCACTTTCTGGTTATACTGCGGTTCTACTAGAGGGTTGTTTATTACTCCTGGTCTTATCTTATATATTTTATTCAAAGGCTACATGTTTTACATTAATCCAAGCAGAAGAATCTTGTCAAATAATGTAAAACATCTTAGTCACCACATTGAGAGGGCAAAAATTTTGACATTATGTTTATCTGTAAAAATCTTCTTTGTTGACGAAGCCATCAATTTTGTTACCTTTTTTTTCTTGCCTTTGCACTGTCCATATGCAAATGAGTCCCTTTTCATGTCGATAAATACTTGCATGTGGAATACTTGCCAAAGATATACTACAAATTAAATTTATGTACTAACCGATTTTTGTAAGTGAAAAAGGGGATGTGGTGTCTATATATTCATTTTACTATAATGACCTTCTAAATCATCAATTTTTCATGCGATAGTCTAATTGAAGGGTACAAAGCTCTGCAATAAACTGAAAATTTCAGATTTATTTCCATCTTTTGTGATGACTAAGTTGTTATTTCATTATATATTCTTATGTTCTAGTTTATTTGGGGAAAGCCCTGTTCAATCTAATATGCAAATCGTGCAGCATCATTAAACCTTTCAACTGGTTGCACACCAGACAGTTTACTGAAACTTGAGTATCAGCTGACATAAAGATGTATTACCTTTCTAATGTCTCAGGGATGGAACCTCATATCTTGTATGATTGCCTCAAAATTGTAGGTTCTTAATGCTGCAGCTGCTCTTCTTGTCAGTGGTCGTGTGAGCAACTTTTCCGAGGGCATGGCAGTAGCACAAGAGACCCATCAATCTGGGAAAGCCATTGATACACTTGCTTCATGGGTGGCAGTCTCCAATGTTAGTAGATAGGTCCCCTGATGCTTTTTCTTCGCTTTCTCTTGTTAGCTAAAGGTTAAGTGGATTATGTGTCACCAAAATGCTGATTCCTGGTCCTTCAAATTCCTCACATCCATTTTGTTGTATGCAGAGATCGAGAGGAGCAACTGCAAGTTGTATTTGATCGGTTTTGGTTGTCTTTTGAAGGGACATCAAGATGCAGCATGCCAACAGCTTCGAGACATAATTGGCTCTCGGCCAAGCAACTTGGGGGCTCTGGCATGGTATTACATATCCCGAAACTTGAATAACTTCCTTTTCTGTGCCATCTCATATTGAAATAAATCTGGAATGCAGTTTAATCCATTTTAGTTATTGATAGAGGTTGATAGAGACCAAGGCGGATGATTCTTATTTGTTATATCCATCTTTTTTATTTGTCTTGGAAGCTTTAAGTAACTAATTTTAATGAATGTAATGGATGTCTCTAAAATTGATTGTGAGTATTGGCAAAAATGTGTGGTGCCATCAGACCCCATCCCACTGTGATGTTGGGCTGACAGCCCACATTCAGCCCATGGTGGGTTTTATCAGCCCATAGCCCACAATCCTTTGAAACCTAACCCTAAATCATATTAGAGGGGGTGTGGGGGCTACGAAAAAAGGCAGGAAAAACAAGAGAAAGAAAGGAAAGAAGACAATGATAACGCAGAGAGACTGTTCTCAATCATCTAGTAGTGTTTTTATCTCATATTAGATCAGATCTACAGTAGATTCTTACTGTGATTACTTGGAGGAGAATTTAGATATTATGCACAGTGACATGATCCTTGTATCTCAGTTATTCTCTTGTGATTGTTGCTAGGGTTTTGGACAAGAGATTGAGATTTGTATATTCATTATTCTTATAGTGGATTATCTCTAGTTTGTCCCGTGGTTTTTACCCTTCACATTAGAGGGATTTTCCACGTATATCTTATTGTTCTATTTGATTGTGATTTCATTTAATTGTATTGCATGTTATGTTCTACTAGTATTTGTTCATATACAAAAGTTATTTCTCTTTATATTTCATAATGTGAGAGAAACAATAAAAAATTTATTCTTTTAAGGAGAGAAATAGGGGCATTTTGGTCAGTTCACTATCGTGATGCAAGTGGACATTAATATGTTAAATGAATATTATATTGTAGTTGGGATATGCTAAAGTGTTACCAAATTTCTAAATAATTTACAATGATGTCGAACGAAATCCATATCCAACGTAGCGAGGGAAGGCGAAAGAATAAAGTTGTCACCTTTCTCCCCAAGGGTACCGTAGCACAAGCCTTGCATTGTGTTGCAAATCTTCTTCTCCTTTTTTCTTTTGTTTTTGGGGTTTGTGGGGGAGGGGAGGGGAGGGGGAGTTGGTTTACAAGATTCCAAAGACATCATCGATTTTATAATATAAACTAAGCTTAGCAAGATGGAGAAACTGCTCGGAACGGTCATCGCAGTTAGGTAGGTTTATGATTAATTAAGTATAGAAATCGAAATCATAATCATAATTAATTATAGAGGGTAATATGATTATTATTATTTTTACTATTTTGATGCTTCATCGTCGAGAGACTTCTCCAAAATTATAATAGAGGATCTTATGTGTCGATCTCAAAATTATGGTAGACTTCAAAATTGGAATCATATTCCATCGGCCATCAGTTCATGTCAAACTTGCATTATATTTATGACATGGGGGAAAATTGATCATTTTTATATTTTTAATTAGAAAATTTATCAAAAATATCTCTAAAAATAGATATTTACTATTGATCGGAGCAAATCGATCATTTTTGTCATCCTACCGAAGCATCGTTCAATGATCAATTTTGATCATTGATTATTTATTTATTTATTTTTATTTGATCAATTCAAATAGAAACAACTAGTTTTGGTTTTGATTCTATCGTGGTTAAAACTAATTCTGAACCGTCTAGAAGACCTAGTTCTAATTTGATTTCAAATTGATGAACTGTCTAATCGATTCGATTTTGATTTTGATCCGATTTGATTCTAGTTCGATTTTGATTTGATTGATCATGCCTATATGCCATAACTATTTTTTGAAACCAAAAGAAAAACTTTGTTATGCTCAGATTTAGGATTTGCACCATCAAAAAACAAAAAAAATCCTGTCGATCTCCCAAACTTAACCGCTTTATTAGCCAAGTAATTACCTCCTATATTCATTCACACATGCATTATGTGATATTACTCAAAAGCTTTACATAAGGAAACTAAATCTCTAACTGACCAAGGAACATAAAGTTTCCCAAACAAAATTACAAACGTTTTTTACATCTGTTTTGACCAAAATTTTTCTCAGTTTGAGCTCCACAGCCTTACCTATTTGCCACTATTGCTAAATAAAAAATGCAATTCTCTTCTTTTCTCTTTCCATATTCCTATTAAATTCAACTTAAGTCGATATACCTATTAAATTCTTATAAAAGTTTATCTTGAAATATTCAGATGCGTCCTATAAATTACATCGATCATGCACTGTGTTCCATTATGCTTTCGGGACACCTGCAACTATTAATTAATGTAATATACTTCATTTTATGTAAGGAACTAATTCTAAATGTATAAATTATCAGGGACTAAAATGTAAAATGGAAAATATTCAAAAACGCATTCTAGTAAAATGGAGGAAAGGAGAAAGAGAGAAGGAATATAGCCAAGGGAGAAAAAGGTAAAAAGTAGAGAGGGGAGAGGATAGTAAGAGAGAACTTGGGGAGAAGCCATGAGAATATAGGAGAAAAGCACGAAAGAAAGTACAGAAGAAGAATACAACTGAGAAAAGAATAGAGAAATGAAAAGAAAAGATGAGAAAAATGTATCGAGATTACGTTCGTGTGGATTCAGATCAAATTTAAAAATATATATATTAGGTTTGATTTTAAGATCTCTTATATTCTTATTAATTAAATTTATATATTGAAATATTGATTGATTAATTCTGATACTCTCAATTAATTTGATAATTATGCTATGAAAGAAGAAAATGATAAGTATAAAAAATAAGGAAAAAAATAAAGCATAATAATTATATAATTATATCAAGGATCTATAACTAGGGTAAGTATATGTGACTTCAACTAGTTTATTCTAAAAAATATTAATACATGTGTCTGGGGTTTATAAATGCATATAATTTATACCATCTAGAAGTCATTTTAACATTCAAAAATATTGAAAAATAATTTGAATATTGATTATTTAAAAAAATATTATTTTTTTAAATAGTTATTTATTATGTTATAAGCATTTATCGATTTATTTTATCTTATTTATACAAAAATATCTATTCAATATTATATTTGAAAAAGATTAAAAACTGTATGCGTATTGTTAGTTTTGAATGATATATGATTGTATCAGTTTTGAAAATGACATATAAAAGATATATTGAAACTCTTACTTTTTATAAGAAAATGATCGATATATTATTTTTAATGACACCATAGTTGTCTGATTAATATAATTATGATCTGGAACTTGCTAACGAGGGTTATATATTAGTTATATATTCAAAAAGTAATTTTTTTGGACTATAATACAAGAAAATATACATTATCTATACCATATATCATGGAATTAAACATGATTTTGTACCTTGTCATAAGATATAAGGTAGTCATAATCGTTAATACTACTACGCACCTAGTTATACTTACACATACCAATCTTTAATTATATTTATGTTTATTTTATAAAAAAAAATTAATGATAGTTGTTACGCTATAATAATTTTATGCTCTAATATTTGACATTAGTTATATTTATGCTTTCATTGTGAATATACATTTAAATATATCTTGTTTAAAAAAAATTATTATTAGCGAGTCAAGATTTGAAATGCATATGAAACTTATGTTTTATAAACTGTTTAAGCATGATAAAAAAAAAAGTATTTAGTATTTATGTGTGTCTTGAAACCATATATTGAATAATATATATATATATATATATATATATATTTAAAAATATTTATTTATGGTAACTTTTGCTAGCATGTGAGTCACAATGTTTGTTTACGGAAGTGTGATTTGCTCATATGATCATTTCTAAAAATTTTAAATATCAAGAATAGCTCGTTTGCAATTATGGATCGAATGATGATTAAAGAATCTTGGGCAAAACTATATATTGAGATTATTTCATATATAAATTATTTAGATTTGAATACACTATAAATTCTTAAAGAATTATTGGAATTATTGAAATGTCGATTGACTACGGATGGATGGATTGATTATGGATTAAATTATATAATAATAATTTTATAAAAAATATTTATTTTGATTCTGATATTTCATTTCTATAGAATTAATGAGTTTGGAGGCGTTACAATTAAGAAAGCTTCAACAAATTGCTAGATAGGAACAGGCCATTGCCAGGGATGACGAGGCCATTCCATCCGAGCTGCCCGACCACCCATGGCCAACATATCATGTGGGCCTAATAAAAGCCCCCCTCCCCGCCATCCCTCCGGCGACCAACTCAGTCACTCTCACTCGCTCACTCGTTCGCAGCTTCCCAGTGACTGTGCCTTTTTTTTATCTTATCTTTCTCCTGGAGTCCCATTGCCGAATGGTCCTATCGCCCTCCAACTTTAATCGACACGGACATCCCGACAACGGCACGCTCGATCACGCCGACAACCTCCTCGATGTTCTTCATCGATCACACCATCACCTCACGAGGAAGAAGAGAGAAAAAGATCTCAGATCTGTTTACCTTGTGTTCGGTACAAGAGTATCTGGATCTATGGGATTATCAAGTACGATCGACACAGGGTGTCGTCTTCCTCCAGTGGCCCGTTACTTCCCAAGACGACGCCTACATTTGATGGCTCACATGGGGACTGTCGTCCGTGGACAAACGCTGCCATCACTCGGGCATCTTCACATGAGCCAAAGAGCACCATCGTCTGCTCCTGGGCATGGCCTGCATTTGATCGTATGAACTCCGTCGCTATTCGTGACGTCTCTCTATCGGCAACCAGGAGTTTTTCTTGCCAAGACCATCGATCATGGTAGAGTCTGCATTCAGAGATTAATCTCTCAGGATAAATAAATTTCCAGTGCTTGCTATACCTTGTGTTCATGGGCCATTTAGATGGTACAAGGAGGACGACACAGCTCATGAATCTGGGGCCATCGTCTTCCAAAGATGGGCGGTTTCGGTCTCGCCATTGTCCCACGAACGCCAAAGCAATCACGCTGAAGCACTCGACTCAGAGCCTCGGAAACAAAAACATCTTCTCGGGAAGGGGAGGGAGGGTTCGCTGGAGGATGCTAATTGCTCAGCAACCTGCGTGTCTTGTCACCTTCCCAGCACGAGTGGGCCACATGGCCTCATCCTCCGTGGATCATAAAACTAGCTTTGATCGAAGAAGGAAAGGATAATATCTCAATTTCCAAAGATCCAAACCCCGTGGATTGACTGCCTCTCTTATTTTCCTCTGTGTCAGCCGCTCGTGGAGTGGGTTAATTATAGATTTATATTATCTAATTAGCTATCTTTAATATTTTTATTTTATATTTTTAAAAATTATATTAAGATCTTTATATTTATAAAAATAAAATATTTAATTTTATTTCTTTTCGATTCTATTGACTAAAATATTATATATATTCAATGATAAATCAAAATAAGATAGAATTAATACATGCGTCAATTATATTTTCATTAATAGAATCGAGAAACAGAATTAAATATTTTATTTTTATAAATATAAAAATCTTAATATAATTTTTTAAAATTATAAAAATTAAAATACTAAAGATAATTAATAAAAATAATAATTAATTAATTACTGTAATGCCAAATAAAAAAAAAAGCCCTCTCTCTCTCTCAGCGGAGCCCAGAAATTCTCGGCTCTATGAGTGGGTCACAAAGAAGGAAATGGAGCCCAAAGGCTCTCGCTCTCTCTTTTCTCTGTCTGTGAGTGGAGCCCGAAAGTTATATCTCTGTGACTGGGTCACAGAGAAGGATATGGAGCCCAAAAGCTCTCTCTCTCTCTCTCTCTCTGAGTGGGTCACAGAGAACAGACACCCTCACATGGAGAGACTGTCACATGCCTCTGGTGATGGTGATACTGGAAGGCTGAAATCTCACTGTATCTCTCTTCCCCTCTTCATCTACTCTTTTAACGCCCCCTGCTCGTACAATAACTATGAGGCGCTGCTCCTGAGCTCCTGCGGGCTGTGTGCTCACTTCACACCCTTCCCCATTCACCGTTGCTTGGAAAAGTCTCGAGGGGAGCCAAAAGGATGCTCTCCTCCTCCACTTCTCCTCTGCATCTTGCCCTGTGCTGCGTCGCTCTCCTTTCTCTTCACTTTTGTGCTGCAGTCCCTACGACAAAGGTTGGTTTTGGCTACCGCTTGGTGTCGATCGAGGAGAACAGGAATGGAGGTGGGCTGATAGGTCATCTCCAACTGAAGCAGAGCACCTCTGCTTATGGCCCTGATATCCCCCATCTCAGACTCTTCGTGAAGTACGAACACATGTTCTCTCTCTCTCTGTGCATGTATATGTGTGTTTCTTTTAACTCATCATGGTTGATCATCTCTAGGCATGAAACCAAGGATCGACTGAGGGTCCACATAACTGATGCAGAGGAGGGAAGATGGGAAGTCCCCTACAACCTGATCCCAAGAGAACAGCCCCCGCCATTGGGGAGCAAAGCCTCCACAACTCCCTTCACGGCGTCGGAATACGCAGGGGATGAGCTCATCTTCAGCTACACGTCCGATCCATTCACGTTTGTGGTGAAGAGGAAGGCCAATGGGCAGACGCTGTTCGATTCGAGTTGTGGCACCATAGTCTTCAAGGATCAATACCTCGAGATCTCCACTCACCTGCCCAAGAGTGCTTCCCTGTATGGGCTTGGCGAGAACACGCAACCTGGTGGGATACGTTTGCGCCCGAGCGATCCCTACACCCTTTACACGACCGACATCTCGGCTATCAATCTAAATTCTGATCTCTACGGGTCTCACCCTGTTTACATGGACTTGAGGAACGAGGGAGGCGAGGCCGCTGCTCATGCCGTGCTGTTGCTCAACAGCAATGGAATGGATGTGCTGTACACAGGCACGGAGCTCACATACAAGGTCATCGGAGGAGTGCTCGACTTTTACTTCTTTGCCGGGCCTTCGCCGCTGGCGGTGGTGGATCAGTACACTGCTCTCATCGGTCGCCCTGCTCCCATGCCGTACTGGGCGCTAGGTAGATCATCCAACTGTTCTCATTCCTCTGTTCTGGAGTTTGTTGACGCTATTTAGCTAGATTTAGCTGCTTCAACTCACGGATTGCAATCGCATAAATAACTTGATTTGTGTCCTCCCTCTATTCTGCTTACTTCTCATTGTGTTGACAGGATTCCACCAATGCAGATGGGGCTACAAAAACCTCTCGGTGGTGGAAGGGGTGGTGGAGGGCTACAAGAAGGCTCGGATACCTCTTGATGTGATCTGGAACGATGACGATCACATGGATGCAGCCAAGGACTTCACGCTCGACCCTGTCAACTACCCGCGGCCGAAGCTGCTCGACTTCCTCAGCAGAATCCATTCGCAAGGCATGAAGTACATCGTGCTCATCGATCCCGGAATAGCCGTTAACTCCAGCTACGGTGTCTACCAGAGGGGAATGGCCAAGGACGTCTTCATCAAGTACGAGGGCAAGCCTTACCTGGCTCAGGTGTGGCCTGGGCCTGTCTACTTCCCGGACTACCTCAACCCCAACGGGGTCGCGTGGTGGGTCGATGAGATTGTCAGGTTCCACGAACTGGTGCCCGTCGATGGCCTCTGGATCGACATGAACGAGGCTTCAAACTTCTGCACAGGGAAGTGCGAGCTCCCAGCCAACCATTCGTGCCCGGTGCCGGGTTCCAAAACACCATGGATTTGTTGTCTGGATTGCAAGAACATCTCCAACACCAGATGGGACAACCCGCCCTACAAGATCAACGCGTCAGGATCGCAGGCTCCGTTGGGTTCCAAGACGATAGCCACGAGCGCGACGCATTACGGTGGAATCCTGGAGTACAATGCACACAGCTTGTATGGCTTCTCCCAGGCCATCGCTACTCACGAGGCCCTCCAGGGACTCCAGGGGAAGCGTCCCTTCATTCTCTCCCGCTCCACTTTTGTGGGATCGGGAGCGTATGCTGCGCATTGGACGGGCGACAACAAGGGCAACTGGGTCAACCTCCGCTACTCGATATCCACCGTGCTGAACTTTGGGCTCTTCGGCATGCCCATGGTCGGCTCCGACATCTGCGGCTTCTACCCAGCACCCACGGAGGAGCTCTGCAACCGCTGGATCCAGCTCGGTGCGTTCTATCCCTTCTCAAGAGACCACGCCAACTTTGCTTCGCCGAGACAAGAGCTTTACGTGTGGGACTCGGTCGCCAAATCTGCAAGAAATGCTTTGGGCATGCGGTACAAGCTGCTCCCCTATCTGTATACGCTGAACTACGAAGCTCACACCAGTGGCGCGCCAATGGCGAGGCCTGTATTCTTCTCGTTCCCCAACTTCACAGCAAGCTACGACCTCAGCTCTCAGTTCTTGCTAGGGAGCAGCGTCATGGTGTCGCCGGTCCTGAACAAGGCCAAGACGAAAGTGAAAGCGATGTTCCCCCCTGGCACCTGGTATAACCTGTTCGACATGACCAAGGCCGTCATTTCCAAGGACGAGCGCTACATAACTCTCGATGCTCCGCTGAACGAGATCAACGTGCATGTGTTCCAGAACACCATCCTCCCGATGCAGAGAGGAGGGATGATCTCCAAGGAGGCGAGAGCGACACCGTTTACGCTTATCGTGTCCTTCCCCTTTGGAGCCGCCGAAGGAGATGCCAGAGGGAGCGTGTACGTGGACGACGACGAGCGCCCGGAGATGAAGCTCGTGGACGGGGAGGCTTCCTACATCGAGTTGTATGCCAGCCTTCGTGATAAGACGACGGTCACGGTGTGGTCTCAAGTGGAGATGGGGAGCTTCAGTCTGCAGAAGGGTTTGCTGATCGAGAAGGTGCGCGTGCTGGGGCTGCGGGGAAGCGGACAGGCGCTGGTGGTCGAGGTGGATGGCGAACCCTCGGCGGATGCTTCGGGTGCTTACATTGCCGAGACTTCTCCGATGCATCAAGAGAAGGTGGAGGGAGGGAACAGCAGGAGTAGCACGGTGGTGGAGGTTGCAGGGCTGTCGTTGCCGCTGGGGAAGAAGTTCTCCATGACTTGGAAGATGGGGATCAATGAATGATTCAGTCTCCTACTGCTTTGCCTTGTTTCTTCTTTTCCCTGTGAGGTTGAAAGAGGTGTAATCACCTTGGATAGCCAGACCAAATCTTGCTTTGCTCTTGAGGGATATAAATCCAGATTTGATGAAAGAAGGAACTTATTTCTGGCTTTTTATCCGATTGTTTTCACTTATTTGCAATCATTTTGCTGTTTCCCGAGACCAAGTAGATGATCAATTTGAATGCAATATTTGCTGACGAATGACACACAGATTTAGAGAGCAGCAAATAAAGACACAGCAGCTTCGTTCCACTCAAGTATTTTTATCTCAGTAAACACAAGATTGCATGCATATTTATCTTTCGAACAAGTCAGCGAAGATGCAGAAAACGTGTTAGTGTTTGGATGGGGTTCGATCTCGATTGCTTATGTTCCAAGGATAAAGCGAGAACTTTACAATACGAAGTCCCTTGTCAACTTTCTTTCTCAAGGAAAGATTCTGACGCTATCTTATTTAATTTAAATATATGAAGAAAAGAAGAGATTATATGTAAGTATAATTTTTTTAAAATAATAATAATAATAATAATAATAATAATAATAATAATTGTAATATATTATTAGCCTAGATCAAATTAAATAGAAAACGAAGAAATCAAGACAGAAGTAAAAAAAGGAATGTGAACTTTTTTATAAAAAAAAAATTTATAAATCTTGAACTATTCGTTGACTTGAATCCCACTAAACACTTCTGATTTGGATGGATTTATATATGTAAATGCTATATATTTATAGGTATAGAATAATAATTTAGATCAAAAGACCCTTATTTTAAAACTCTATCTAATCAGATTATTTAAAAGATCAGAAATAAAATTATTAAAATCCTTCAAAAATTAATACTTTAAATCTTAATAAACATTTCCCCTTAAAGTATATTTTTAAAGATAAGTCCTAACTTGCTTCAAATATCTTCAAACGATCTTTTGGAAAAAGATTTTATAAAAATATCTGCGTGCCATAGTATCTATGCTCTTGATCACCATGACTTTGATGAAATAATGCCTTGAGGCATATTTTCTCGGATGAAACAATGTTAATTTTAATATGCTTGATTCTTACATGATAAATTAGAATTATAGCTAATTTTTAGATAATTTGATTATCATATTATAAAACAGTTAGTTTATTAATTTGACAACAAATGTCCTCGATCAAACACTTTAACCATGTACATTCTTGAATTGTAAGTGAGGAAACATTATATTCTGTTTCGATTGTAAAAAGAGATCGATATAAACAGAACCATATAAAAAAGACAAGAAGTAAATCTAGGATTATTCAAATCACTTTATTTACATAACCATGAAATTCAAGATCAATGCTCTTCTTATTATATTATCTCAAATCAAGAGTAAAATTCATATATTTTAATTTTAATTTTTTACTACATCAAGATGTGGCTTTCTGGGAGACTATAAAAAATGACTTAAAAGAATAATTAAAAATATAATATCTGATCTTATGATTGTTAAGTAAATGAGACTATCAATAAGAGCACAAAGATATCAAGAATAAGAAAGAACTGGTTACAATTTACCTTTATATTTGTATCAAGTGAGTAGAAACCTTTGTTAATTTCAAACCTTTTAATAATTTTCTCTGCATAGCTTATTTAAGAGATAAATACTCATTCTTTTATATTCCTCACCTACCACTCAAAAAAAATATTAAGCTCCCTTAAGACTTTAATTTCAAACCAAAAAGAAATATCATCACGAAACTTTGAAATCTCTATTTTGTTATTATCAATGATGATCTTATCATCTACATATAGAAGAATAATTACATATAAGTTTTGTTGCTTTTTAATAAATAAGCTAAAATATGAATGATAAGAAAATAATCATAGAAATATAAGTATTGAGTAATTTTTTTATACCATGCTTACAAGCTTGCTTTAACCTAGAGAACATTTTTGAGCTTATAAACATAATTTGGTTTGAAAATAAAAATTTATCATAGTGATTAATTTATATAAATATCTTTATCAATTTTACCAGCATCATGTTGCTAAAGCTTTAATATAAGATTAGCCACTAGGGCAATAATCATCCTAACAAATATTATCTCGGTTATAGGATTAAAAGTTTCTTCATAATCTTATCTATATTTTTAAGAAAACCTCTTTGCAATCAGTCTTGCGATCTATACTTCCATTTGACTTATATTTCATCTTGTAGACCCATTTGTAAGTAATTAGATTTATATTTGCAAGCTTTGTCAAAAGATCCAAAGTTCTATTTTTATTAAAAGTCACCATTTCTTCATCCATAGCATCCTCTCACTCCTTAACATTGAGTTTATCAAAACAAGTAGATTTAAGATCATCAATTGGTTCAGAAAAAAAATAATCACATATGCTTATATTATCTCTATTTATGTAACATGTTGGTTTGACAATTATTCTTTTTTATCTTCTTAATATTAAATTTTTTTTCTTCATAAACATTATTATTCCCCCTATCAGTGGATATAATATAAGTGATAAAGAAATAATATAAGTGGATACAAATGAGACAAAAGATGAGTTAAAATTTCCATTATTAGTGATAAAGAAATAATATAAGTGGATACAAACGAGACAAAATATATATTGTGATGACAAGAAGTACTAGATGACAAGAAAACTCAATAATATATCTTGAATATATATCGTTTTCATTATTGTGATTGATATCTTCAAACTGGATAATAATAAAAAGAAACTTTATCAAACACAACATCATGTCAAGATATTACATACTAATATCTTTGTGGATTCATACATTTTTAATCTTTCTTCTTTTCATCATAGCTAATAAATATATATTTTTTGACCTTAACTTTAAGCTTGCTTGTTTAACATTTCATTTTTTTTACTAAATATAAGCTTATATGAATACTTCAAATTGATTGAACTAAGAGAAACTTGATTAATATCATAAATTGGTCATACTTTTTGTCTATAAGGCTATGAAAAAAATGTTTACATTAACTTGAACTCTTGAAATTAAAAAAAAAAACTTTTAATTTATTCTTCACAAAGTAGACATAAGTGAATCTTATAAAATTATCAATAAAAAAAACCATATAAATGACAACTTGAAAGTGAATAGGGTCTATTTGATCATTGTAAATAAGGTCTAAGGAAAATTTACACATTGAAAGTGAACTATCAAAAGATTATTTGTGTGCTTTGTCATATTGACAACTTTACAAACTTTATTGCTACTAAAACTAGTAAGATTTGAAAGGTCATTAACTAGATTTTTTATATCATAATCTTTAATTTGAGAAAATTTATATGATCAAGTTTATCATGTTTGATTAATGCACCATCATTTATATTTATTCTATCAATATGAGAGACAAATGCTACTAAAATATATAAATTTTTGACCCTTTTAATGCTTCTTCTATGTTACAAAGAAAATTGACTTCATTAGAACTAAAAAGAATATAATTTCCAACGTGAACTACATTTGTAATAAAAAAGATATTTTTCTTCGTATCTAGAACATAATACATACTCTTAAATGTAATAGGATTATTATTATTTGAGATTATGATGGTGCCTTCCTTTGCACTTGGTGAACAGTATTATTTGTCATGATAATTGCATCGTTAATTTCATATTAATGAGTGAGATGATGACTATATCCTGAATCAACTATCTAGTCATATTCAAAGTTGATGGATGTCATGACCTTCACTATAGCAATTTCAACCAAAAAATATTTACTCTAATCTTTATCAGTAATATTAGAATATTTTTATTTATAATATTTTTTTTTTTAATCTTAATACGATAATTTTTCTTGATATGACATAACTTGTTACACCTATAACATTTGATCTTCTTTTGATTTATATTATTCTTCGAAGAAGACTTTGACTTGCTATTAGCATCCTCATTTGTCACTTTATCTTTATCATTATCATTTTTTTTATTTGTAAAATAAGTATCTCTATCTCCTCCTAAAGCAAAGACTCCTATCATTTGATTAGCAAATGGTTCCTAAGAAACAAAAAGATTTTTTAACTCTACTAAAAATGGTTGTTGAATCCATCCTTAAATAGATGTAACATAAGAAACATATTCTTTTCGAAAACCATAAATAATATAACATTTCAATCATGTATTAGAAATAGATTCATTTGGATCTAAAAGTGATATATTTAAATATAATTTTTTATTCTTAAAAAAATATTTTTTAAAAAATTGAAAGATCACCTTTAATAGTATTTACTAAATCATTCTCTGAATATGAAGTCGAGTCATATTCTTTTTATTAAATAATATATCAAGAGTAATCCAAATCTCTAAAACTGATTTGTAATGATTTCACAAAAATAATGAGAGATAGATCTCTTTAACATAAATCCAACTTTTACAGTTACTGTCCTTTATCTTTTCAGGTATCTTCAAGCATCTAATGCTATTGTTATATTATCATCAATCATATCCTATAGATATTCTCCTATGAGATATGACTATAAATAAGTCTTATATTATAGTTAGACTGATTAAGAAGTTTAATACTAAACCCATCAATTTGATTATTATAATCTATAATTAAGAAAGGTTATCTTCTACCAAGAAGATCTTAAAATATAAATTATCATCATTATGACTCTAATAACTTGTGAAGAAAGGAAAGATCATATTCTAAGTACAACACTTTCTCAAGTAGTAGCAACAAACTAATGACCAACATCAAAATAAATATAAGAAAAGAAATCAAGATAAAAATAAATATATATATATATATATTAAATAAAAAAAAACACATATAAGATTTTAAACTACTTTTACTTGAGTCTGAACACTTAGATTTGAGTTGATTTATATTTATAAATACTATCTATTTATAGATTAGAATAATAATTTAAATAAAAAGAATCTTATCTTTAAAATTTTATCTAATCAACTTATTTTAAAAAATAAAAAATAAAAATATTAAAATCCTCCCAGGCATAATACTTTAAAGCTTAATAAAAAGTACATATCACCAAAACTGAGATGGTCTCTAAGTAGACAATCAGCGTGTTCCTACGTGCGTCACAAGCAACAACAAAGTCATTGTGTTGAAAAGAAGATTTTTTATAAAAAAATAAAATCAATAATAAAATTAAAAAATAAGAAAAAGAAAACTTACATGATTCCATACTTCTCTTTACATCTACAGAAAAAAAATTAAATTTCTTGTAATAACAAACTACAAGTTTTAAATCAAGTCAAGTTCTTTTGTCCACCTTTTTATATAAATTTTAAAAATTTTCTCATGCATATTCTCTCACTTCCAAAACTTATTAGAGTGAAATTGTAAAAGAGCTCCGAGTGTCTTCCCACATTGATTTTTAGATATTTTTTTTTATTCACATAAAAGTTTTTAAAATAATTAATTTTTCTATCATCCAAGTATTATGACTCCCGCCTACCTCATCTAATGTTCCACCATCCAATTGACCATTGTCATGTGGCTCACAGATGATGGTCAAATCAAGAGAGACACTAGCGGTATATGATCGTCTTACCAATCGTCTGAACCCTGTGATTAACATGGCCTAACCCAATCAATTCTTATTAGTGTTGCCCAACTGATCCAACTGGTCCAACCAATTAAAATCCCAAAACTAACTTGATCATTAATGATGTTTATCGAGAACACCCCCGACTTAATTCTTATGAACAATGACGTATACAAAGATTGACTTAGAACAGATCTCGATTGGCTCCGAACCCTTATTCCAACTCGAACAATGAAATATTGTACTAACATATTGATACAAGAGCATCTCAATATAATGACTCTAAAAAATTTAGAGTGCTGACATTAATCTCTTAGTTATCCATAAAAAATCTTAATGTTGAGTTTAAATTAATTTCGAAATTAATTCAAAAATAATTATGAGATAACCTATATATCATTAAAAAGCTTATCGAGTTAGAAATGCAAAGCATTTGACATATTTTAAATTTAAATTTATTTTTTTAATAAAATTATATATATTTATCCACGTAGATCAAGCTAAATACTCTACCCGAGAATAAATAAAATTCTCTCTTATCTTTTTCTATTGCTAGGTGATATTTAAATATCTAATAAATATTAAATCTTCAAGTATCAATCTTTACTACCGAGAATGTAATTAGTTTTTATTTACTTGGTTTGAGAAGTCAGGAGTAAGTTCAAGCTTGGAAAGAATGTATATATATATATATGTATGTATATATATATATATGTGTATATGTGTATATATATGTGATGTGTATATATATATATATATATGTGATGTGTATATATATATATATATATATGTGATGTGTATATAT
>LVTN01000096.1:438904-451237 GCA_001649415.1 Musa itinerans | reverse complement strand
ATATATATATATATAAGTAAGTATATATATATATATATATGTATATGTATATATGTATGTATGTATATGTATATATGTATGTATATGTATATTTATGTATATGTATATTTATATGTATGTATATGTATATGTAAGGCCTGAGTTTCTTTTGCTTCTATATGGGCTGCTTTCGAATATTAAATTTCTAAAGCCACTCTGGTGACAAATTTATTTTTTCTTCCAGAAACCCGGTGGTATCATTGCTCTTCTTGATGAAGCTTGGTATGCATTTAGTGCTCCATTTATGTTACTTCATATTTATGTTTTCTACTTACCATGATGCTGTTATTTCAAAGAAACAATTTAATGCTGTTTCTTTTGTATAAATATATTGAATGTCCTATAATAATCAAATCTCTGCATTTTGTGACCAATTCTAACTTGTTTTGAATGTTTTATTAAACAGTATGTTCCCTAAGTCAACACATGAAACATTTGCTCAAAAGTTGTATCAGACGTTTAAGAACAACAAGCGGTTTGTCAAACCAAAGCTTTCTCGTACAGATTTTACAATTTGGCATTATGCAGGCGAGGTAAGTATAAACTTGGCAACATATGCTTATTCTGGTAATTGATCATGTAAATTATTCAGGTAGTTGATCGACATGTCTTTACCTTCTCTGTAGGTGACATATCAAGCCAATCACTTCTTGGACAAAAACAAAGATTATGTGGTGGCAGAACATCAGGAGTTACTCAGTGCTTCTAAATGCTCCTTTGTGGCCAGTTTATTTCCTCCACTTCCTGTAGAAACAGCAAAGGCATCCAAGTTCTCTTCCATTGGGTCACGCTTTAAAGTAAAATTTCACTTGCTGTTACCTATATTGTGTGATTGCATGAAAGACTGAATCAGCTACAATTGCTAATTATGTGAATCAATTTTTAGCTACAACTTCAAGCTCTGATGGAGACCTTGAGCTCTACACAACCACATTACATTAGATGTGTGAAGCCAAATAATGTACTTAAACCTGCTATCTTTGAGAATTCCAATGTCATCCAACAATTACGCTGTGGAGTAAGCTCCCAACTTAGTACAACTACAAAATATTCCTCGATACTTCTAAATCTTCTTTGAGATTGGCATTTTCTGTAATGTTCTTGATGTTGATTGCTTAATGTATGTATATGTATATATATATATATATGTATATGTATGTATGTATATGTATATATGTATGTATATTTATGTATGTATGTATATATATGTGTATGTATATGTATATATATATATATATACATATATATATGTATATATATATATGTATATGTATGTATGTATATGTATATATGTATGTATATTTATGTATGTATGTATATATATGTGTATGTATATGTATATATATATATATATGTATGTAAATATGTATATATATGTATATATACGTACACATACATATATGTATACACACACACCCCTTGCTCTGCTCTCTGGTTGGTTGCCCTCTCTCTTTTTAAATTATTTACCATCCAAAATAAATCTAATTGTACCGCGGTGACTTTTGGTTAAAAGAATCTCATAAATGTATAGCACTTATGATGATGACCAATCTGAGCAAGTTGAAGATTTCAATTCAGAGACACATTAGGGAGAATACGTGATGGTTCTGGGAGCTACGAAGAGATCTTATTATCAAAAGAAAAGTTTGATTTTAACTCGATGTCAGTGCAGTATTATCACCAATTTCTGTATGTTTTGCGGTAATTATAAAAGAATGTATCAAGTCAATGAGCTCAGTCTTCTGTCCAACTTCACTATCTTCTGTTAAAGAATGTATCAATGCAATATCATCACATTATTCCATACATCGGCATGGATTCTTTTCTTTAGTCGAGAATGTATCAATGTGTCAGGTTTTCCAAAGGAAATCTTCAACAGCACTAGTAATCAGAGGAGATACCTGAAGTCCCTTCAAAAGGCAAGCTTACAGTTTTAGATAACAAGCTAATTCAGTTCAGTGCAATCTGAACTACAACCATTGCTGGGTTTGCAATTCTTCTACGCCTTGTAATTATTCCAAGCTAAATAAGGCAGAAGTCAATACTTGTGAACCTCAAAAACCTAAAAGCTATAATATATGATGAAACTAAAATTTGGGGCCATAATCTAGAAAGCACAAGGTATTTGTTGAATTATTTTCATCGTAGTTTCTTCTGAAAGATATAATCTAGGCAAATTTTTAGTAGGAAGATAGGAGTCTAACAGGAAGAGAGAGGTGTCGGTCCAGAGTCGGATCATTTCAGCTGTCTAATTTCCTAATTTGAAAAAGATCCAACTGGACTTGAAACTTTAGGGAAAAGGAAGTATCTAACTTCTTCCTTTTTACTTTTACAAGTCTTTAAAACAAGAATAAATTGACTAACTGCAATTAGCATCATGAAAGACCTTTAAATGGGTCAACAGTCCTCCATTATCCTCCTTGCTTCTATATAGAATAGGTTCTGTTCAAACTTGCAGGTTGCAAGTGACAGTTCATAAATGTGATAATGAAGATTATCTAGTCCTTGGCTATAGATAATACATGCTCATCCTTCTCTACTTCTTATCATTTCTCTCTCCTCTTCTCAAATATAATCTTCTGTGCTCTCTCTGCCTCCCCTACTTTGGTTTTTCACCCGTGCAGAAAACCATCTGCATTCTTCAGTAGAAACTAATGTACCGATTCTTCTTTTTCTCTGGATAAATTTTGGTACATTTACAAGTTTTTGAGTCTACATTCTCGCTTCTAAAGTAGGCAATTAAGACTGGAAAATATGATAGCTAAATGAACATAAACATCAACCAAAGAGGCACAACTACAAGCCAGTCATATATATAACACGAGATTGACAATTTCCTTTTTTGCATTTATGCCGATCTATGACTCAAATGGTGAGAATGTAGCTTTCTACAACAATGGAAAAAATTGTGCTGGTTGCAATCAGTATCCTAGATAAATATGAAATGATAGAAGTTAAGATCCTGGCACTATAGTTAATATGAATATGCAAATACAAGATCAATTTCAAAAAACATCAAATATTATGCCTATATCTAGTAAGTCTTGCTCGAGAATATATAGGTCCACTGCTTCTCTAAGATGGTGGCTCCTATATTTAATATGTCAAGTGCGTACTTAAGAACCTAACGAGTCTTGTTTAATATACAATTAACTTCTACACCACAAATAATTCCTTAAACAGAACAAACCAATGTATTGGTGGTTACTTACGAGTACGTGACCCAAACTTGCAAGTGGAGAACAAGAGGGTGACTTGTAACATGAGAACATTTATCCTGCTAAGCCGAATCCAGTGGCACCAGGAAAAGAAATTATATTTTCCTGTGTTTGTAATAAGTTAAACCAAGCTAGCCAACTGGAATTATGTAGAGAACTTCATAAAGGGCAAGAGATGGTAAAGAAATAATATGAAACATTTTGATGAAGGATCACATCTAAATTGATAATCCTTATATTATCCAACATTGTTTATACAAGATATTGGCAAAAATCAATCTTATTCATTACGGACCATAATTGACAAAATAACAATGAGTTCATTAAGTTGCCATCATAGACTAATCATGCAACCTCAAAAGAAAAATAACTAGAAGGGCCTAACCTCAAACATATGAGAGCAACTTGAAGTAAATAACAATATAAACTGAGAGAGACACCACAGCACATATGTGCTGCCAGAACAGGAGTGCTGAAGCTTCCCTCACTGCATAATTCCTCAAGCTAGCAATGGCCCCCAACAATATAGCACTTGGTGTGGTATACTGCAATAAGAGAACAAAGCGGTACATCTGGTCTCCTTCAATCAAAAGATGCATCTTATCAGCCAACGCAACCACTCCAATCCCCACTAATGGAAGCACCAAAAGCCTTGTAACAACGATTCCAATTGTAGTTCTGATCCCAAGAGCTGAATCATTAGGACCTTCTGCCAACATTCCTCCAAGAATTAACATTACTGAGGGAACCACTGCTCCAGCTAAGATTTCCAGACTATCTGTGAAGAACGAAAGTGGTGCATCATACCCAAAAACAAAAGCTTTAAACACTGGAACCAATCCCACTATAAGCGCCAATAAAGAAGCAATTGTTGGAGGCTGAAGGATGTGCCGTATTGGAGTCTGTTCTGCGACAACTCTTATCCTTTGTACAACTTTGGGTTCTGCAAAGCACCTAAGGGACTTTGGACTACTAGGCCCAGCAGTTGAACCTCCCTCCTCAGAAAAATCAATATCCGGAAAAGTGTTTTGAGATGATCCAGAAATGCTCATAAACACTCTGGCTATGAATGGTGTCTTGGAATGTGTTGTCTCTTTGTCTACCATTCCTGGCCACTCAGCTTCATGGAGCAACGGTCTACTGGCATTACTGATAGGTTCTTCCTCAATCTCATTCTCTTCAGAAACAATCTCATAGTACTCCATTGGCGGTTCCATCATGTGATAAACAAATGTGTAAACTAAAATAACTGCGACCCATTGAGCAAATGATACATATGCAATCCCAGCTCGACGGCAATCTGGGCCAAATGGATTATCCGAGCTATGGCAGACCGATCCAACTATGGCAATTGGGAGATTGCCTGTGTTGCCAAAACCGGTCATGATAATGGTGAACCGGAAGAATTGAGGCGGGGGGTGACAAACGATGGCGACTATGTACCCAAGAGCACAGCCTATAGCGGTGCTAATGAGCACATTGATGGGCACAAACCACCAAAGCAAGACATCATCAACGGTGACCGACTGGCCGAGATGGACAAAAATGAGGCAGGGAAGGAAGAGGGCGAAGACAAGCTTGCTAAGAAGTTTGAATGTGGCCCTAGGAACGATTTGGATTCGAGGGTGTGCGAGGATGAGGCCAATGAGAGTAAGGCACAATAGCTTCATCAGGGGCACCACGGCCGAGAGCAAATTATCGCTTCCAGTGGTCATTCCTTGATCCATTCTAACAAAAATCACCAGGAATCTTCCTCTCTTTCTCGACTAATCACCAAGAATCCTTCTTTCCTCCTTGACTGAATATATCCAGTACTTTGCACAAACCTCAGACAGTACAGAACGCTATTCTCAATTTACCATCGGCACGCATCCGCTTGAGGATTTTTCTTCATGGATTCTGTAAAAGTTTTGGAACAGTTATAAAAAATTTCCAGAATCCAAATTCCATCAGATTCATAAAAACAAAGAAATCACATCTTTGAATCTTAATACAAAGATCGAAAACATAATACGTGAAGCAAATATCAAAAGAACAAATCAGATCTTTCATACAAAAAGTTGAATCTTCGAGATTTGAGACAAACATCGGATCTTCGCGTAGAACCAAACCCTAAAGGATAGAGAAAAATCTATCAGACAAAACCCATAAGACCGGCATCGGAAAGCTTACCCAACATGAAAAAACACGAAGAGAGATCGAATCATTTCGCAGAAACTAGGTTGGATTCGGAGTTCCCGGTCACAGATCGTCGAAATATACACGTCCAGACTTCATCGAACCGATCGCTGCATCGACGGACGCAAAGACATCCAATAAACAGCGAGTTGAGAGGCGCCGGTGTCCTCACCTCCACCTCCCCCTCCCCCTCCCTCTTTTATGGTTACTCCCCCCATATGTGAAAAGGACAGGTTTAGCATATCACGTGTTTACCTTGATCGTTGTTTTCAAAAACATTAAAACACCAACAAAAAACACTTGTAAAATTTCAGGAAACAAGCGGAAATTTACCAAACAAGTTTAATATTTTATGGATTTGAGCACCGATTTATTTTGGTAATCTACAATTTATTTGTTCTGATCCCTTGTGCAGCGTGTTGGACTCGGTAATAGGAGCTCGGTTTAGATTAATATAATAAATTAATAGAATATGATGCCTTAATTGTTACTTTATTGGTGATCTGCCTACTCACTTGTCCTAAATTAAGGGTTTGAAATCTCAATTTGCAAATATCTTCAGATAAGAGGATTTGAAACTTTGTCATATAAAATTTTATTTTAAAAAAAATTATATATATATATATATATATATATATATATATATATATATATCCCTTGCCACCACCGTCGGCACGAAATCAGACGGCTGTTATAGCTCCGAGCAAACAAGATGTTAATAATTCCTTTGACGGCATCATGTCGATGTGTTTTGTGCGGATTAATTAATGTGAGATTTATTGATTAAGGAACGATCCAACATGGTTTGGTACCAACGTTGATTGGTCTCATGTACAGCTTCCATCAGGCTTAATGCCTTGCTATGGTACTCTTACATGTAACTCGTTCCTTCTTGTCTCTTCTCACCCGTAAACAAGATGGAACGAAGGGACATTGAAGATCCTGATTCAAATATGAATCTTGGCTGGTGGTGATAGATGCACATTCACGTAGCAGTAATGTACTCAAATACGTAAATGGATTTGGACTGGTACTATGGAATCCACTCTTATGCCAGAGTTACCTTCTTTATTCCAGAGTTAACTGGAACGTTCCAGTGGGGGCAAATGGCGACCATTATCTTCGGTGGAGATGGTTTATTGTCGGGAAAAACCAAAAACACCAAGCGGCAGTCACATGGGTGGAGATGTTCTCTCTCTGCACGAGTATAATAAAAATACAGAAATAAAGAAATAAAATAACAAATGGCAGAGGATTGGGGTCCACCCGCATTACCACACACGCGGTCACGGATCACAGGACCGCCATCACGATCCATGTACTTTATTACATCATGCTCGAGCAAGACAATTGCCATGATCCACATGATGATGGTCACATGCATCCCGTTCTCAACCCTCCGTAAATCCTACGAGGCTTAACGATGACCCCACGCACACACAACCGTCCGGTGGACCGTATCAGGATGGGTTGTCACACGTCGGGGATTCTTTCCTTCGTTATCAAGCTTTTTTATGTATCCGAGAGATGATGATATAGGAACATATTAATAATCAGTCACACACACTTAAGATGTTGATGCAATGTTATTGATCAAAATTTTAAGATGACGACGGAATAAACAGTCTTTGAGTTCACATCTTCATTTGATCATGCCTAAAATAATATATCCTATCCTATATCCCTGATTAATAATCTTTCACGGGTTGGGTTGGGTTGAGTCATCTAACAGCCGAAGATAATCTATCTATTATCAGGATTGTCAGTTTACATGTATCATGTTCCCAATCCATACTAAATGTTAGCAGTGGACAAATTGTCTATCTGCAAACAAGTGATAGATAAATGTCAGCAATTCATCCCAAGGGGCCTCAAGTATAGCAACTCATTGTCTTTATAGCTCCCTCCTCCTGGTTGAATGTTTTGGAGGAGCCACTAAATAGGTTGAACTCAGAGTCTGAGCTCTGCATTAACATGAAAACGAATTGGAAAACACCTAACACAATGAAATAAATGATCCAGATTAATCACAAGTGGAAAGAGGCACAGATCTAAATGCAAGAAACAACAAATGTTTATTATTTTTTATTTAGCAAAAAATATCCTGCAGATGAGGAGCTTGCTACAGGGATCCAATCAGCAATGGCAAGTGAAAAATGGAACACAATTCCATCAAAAAATGGCATCTTAGTTGGGGTGCATGGATCATGTGCACCTTGGGGATTATTTCGAATGAATGAAACTCTTGTTTACGAGGCAGATTCCTTTGCAATTTTCTCAGCCTTGGCTATAACTTCCTTGATGCCTCCGACCATGTAAAATGACTGCTCCGGAAGATCATCGTACTTCCCATCCAAAACACCCTGCAAACATGGAAGAAGAGAAGTTATTAGTACTAACTGACAAGACAAAAAAGCATCCAGATAGATAGGAAGTGAATGTGGACTCTTCTAACATTAAGCACCTCACGATCGCAAGATACTAAGTCTATGACCGAAAATGAACTTTTTGGTACATAATATGACAGTGCATCATAAGTCTTAGAACTTTGAAGGAGTACAACGATTATTAACACTGCTCTTTAAGACATCGCAATTGATTAGATTTGTCATCACCAGGAAAATTGAACTACTGATGAGCTAGAAGAGAAGCAACAGTGCATTGATAACTTTAAAATATACATCATTTCGGAAATATGAGCAAAAAATAAAAAAAAAAAAGGAAAAATTGCATTAGTGATGTTAGTAACTCGAGCATTCAATTCACTTGAGCAAGACAGTCAAGAATATCAAAAGGTAGAGGTAACTTTTCTATAAAATCAGAGCATGTGCCTTGTGAGACTGTAACTTTTCTATTAAATTAGAACAAATGCTTTGTAAGGATTCCAAATAACAGGTAAATGAGTTGTTGGGTACACTAAAAATACATAGAATAATATGATCAAACAGTCAATTAAAAACTTCAGGTACTTGCAGCACCTTAGTACGCAAACAATTTTTACAGTAATCACAAAAAACATTCAACACAGAGCTATTCAAGCACTATATTGAACTCATCAACTAAACTAAAATAACACTACATTCTCTAGTCCAGAAAAATTGCCATTTCCTAATTGGTAATTACCAAAACTGAGGACTTCAAAGTTAATGACCAAAAGTGAGAAGCTTCTGACAGGTCAGTCCAATTATTTGTTAGCTAGGTTGGGATCTTGTAATGTAGGTCCAACAGGACGGAATTTTCATATGACAAAACAACAAAATTTAAACGAGATAAGTCAAAATAAGTTTGTTCAATTGTTCCTTCAAATATTTTCATCACCTGGAAACTGTTAACACTCTCCTTCAGTTCCACATACTTTCTGGGTGCACCAGTGAACACTTCAGCAACATGGAAAGGCTGGCTCAGGAACCGCTGGATCTTCCGAGCCCGAGCCACAGTTAATTTGTCATCTTCACTTAGTTCATCCATATTCCCAAAATTGCAATAATGTCTTGAAGATTCTTGTAGTTCTGGAGGACCTTTTGCACACCACGAGCAGTGTTGTAATGCTCTTCACCCAATACATGAGGAGAAAGCATTCTAGATGTAGAATCAAGAGGATCAACAGCAGGATAAATACCAAGCTCAGAAATCTAGCAACGAGACGGATCTATGTTAGTGAAAAATCTACTAAGAGCAAATAAGTTGAACATAAAGGTGATAACCAGGTAAAAGCACCTGTCGTGACAACACAGTTGTAGCATCAAGATGGGCAAATGTAGTCGCAGGTGCAGGATCTGTCAGGTCATCAGCAGGCACATAAATTGCCTGTACAGAGGTAATAGAACCCTTTTTTGTTGTAGTGATACGCTCTTGAAGTCCTCCAAGATCAGTAGCCAATGTTGGTTGGTAACCAACAGCAGAGGGTATACGACCAAGCAAAGCAGACACTTCGGAGTTGGCCTAAAAATGAAACTCTAAGAAATTGAACATCTTGAAACTTGAACCAGCTTTATAGATATTCAGTTCAGATTCTTGAAAACTCACTTGGGTGAAGCGGAAGATATTGTCTATGAAGAGAAGCACATCTTGACCTTCAGCATCTCGGAAATGCTCGGCTACTGTCAACCCAGTGAGACCAACACGAGCACGAGCACCAGGAGGCTCATTCATTTGACCATACACAAGGGCACATTTACTCTCATCCTGCCACATATTAGCAGAAGAAACTCAGTGCGACAGTAAGATACGGCAGTAGTGGTTATAGCATTAAAAAAACAAATGGTTATGAACCTGCTTATCACCAAGCTTGATCACTCCACTCTCTATCATTTCCCTGTACAAGTCATTGCCTTCTCGGGTACAGCAAATACAGAGAAACCACCTGGAATAGTGGAAAGTAGTGAATGTAATGTTCAATTGCAGAAAATCATCAGACAAAAGGAAGTAACCCTGAGAGACCAACCATGAGCCTTAGCGACATATTATTGATCAGTTCCATAATAAGTACAGTTGCCAATCTTACCACCTCTCTGGTAAGGTGCAAGAAGGTCCACCACCTGTAGTAGAGAAGAACAAGGCATTTAAGTAGCAGGAAGTACTCACAGGATGTGCTGGTTAAAGACTAGAAAAAGGAGCACACAGATCAGTTTATTGTAATATAGAAGATATATGTACTTTGATTCCAGTAACAAGAATCTGCTGTTCTGTTGCCTGCTCGACAAAAGCAGGTGCTTCACGATGGATGGGAAGGAAGTGGTTGGTCTCTAATGAGATAGAAGAAAATACAAGTTAGCCATAAACATCAACGTAGTTATACAACAATATAAAAAAAAAAGTACTACTAGAGATGATCAAGCATAGGGAGCTTGCTTATTTCACCCTTCTCATCAATAGGTTCACCAATAACATTTATGATTCGCCCAAGGGTGGCCCTACCAACGGGTACCTGAAAATGAATTACAACCACCGAACCACATAATAGCAAACAGATAAAATGAGAACATGTTCCTCATTCCTGAGTTGCTGGCAGAAAAAGACACACTAGTGAGCATTTTCCTTGATCAAGTTTTCACGCAAAAACCATTTTTTATAAGTTTAAATAGGGTTCTTCATGCAAATAAAGGACCCTGCACTTCGTACTAGCATGGAACCAAAGCTTTCCGTGACGGGTTTCATCAAATATATTGATTTTTCATTGTTTGTGCTTGTAGTAGTCGAAATATGCCATAGGGATGTGTGTAAATAGAAGAGGTGGTATAAGGAAGATTGGAAATAAAAGAGATCAGAAGCAGGTAAACCATTAGACGAACACCATAACTATAGGAATCATTTCAGATGATGCTAGCTGTAATATACCACTAGTAACCAATTAAAAGCACTCTTTCATACCATTCATCATCTAGGCTATTGCAGAGTATATATACCTTGGCTCTCTTGTTGCATTGCCATGGGTTCGTAAATCTAGAAGAAAAGTAGAAGACAATAATAAAGAACATTTAAATTTTGAACCTACGTGAAGATAAACAATACAACATCAACAAATATTATTAAAGTTTGTTAGACATTCCACCAAACAATTTCAATTTTGGAGCAATCAGGTTTTGACATTGTGCCAATTTTGTACCTTATATACCAATCACCAATTTGACTAAGAAAACATGACCCAATGTAACACAAGTCAAAGAGTCATGCAATCCTAATCACACTACTAAAGGTGTCATCAAAATCAGCAATTGGGTTAGAAATCGTCTGTAGAAAATAACTATCATAAATATGTTTTTAACTGGGTGGTCAGTCATACTACTCTTTCATCAAAATCAGAAGTTGAACTCGCCCATATCCAACATCTGCGGGCATCAGATCTAGGGTGATCACACGAGATAACCTCATATCGGCTCTGCGTTTGACCAAGGGAAAATAGATTGGACAGTAGGACTTACAGTGATCGGGGAGCCGGTGTTCAGAACCATCTGCCCTCGAACAAGCCCCTCGGTCCCATCCATGGCGATCGTCCGCACCATGTTCTCCCCCAGGTGCTGCGCCACCTCCAGCACCAGCCGGATCGAGTGGTCCAAGACCTCGAGGGCGGTCAAGATGGGGGGCAACCCCTCATCGAAGCGGACGTCAACGACGGCGCCGATCACCTGGCAGACCTGGCCAACGGCGCCAGCCCCGGTGAACTCGTCGGTGATCTTTCCACTGGGTGCAGCCGCAGCCTTCGGCGGCGGGGCCGAGGGGGCAGGGGCGGCGGAGGCGGAGGCGGCAGATGTGGCGTACTCGACGGCACGGGAGAGGAGGTACCCGGTGGGGGAGGGGCGGGAAGAGATGCGGGCAAAGGGGGTAGGAGAATGGTGTCTCGTCGCTGGAGAACGGCGAGCGGAGGCGCAAAGGAGGGAGGCGAGGATCCGGCGGGAGGCCATGGCCGGACGAGACGCCGAGGGTGCCGAGATCGAGGGGTAGTCGATCTAGGGTTTGGGCAAATGGGAGAGGGAACGATCTCGCTTGCTACTGCAACGGAGCTTCTCCTGCTGCTCGAGGGTTGCTGCTGACGCGGTAGGGAACGAAAGAGAAGAAACAGGGGGCGTGTAATGATGATGACGATGATAATAATAATAATAATATTACCTTTGCAAACAAACTGACGCATAGAAACGTCCGTGCGGAGTAAAAAAGGAAAGCGCGATATGAACCGAAGAAGAGAGTGAGCGATCAGGATGAGTCCGCCTGGGAAATTGAGTCGTACGGACGAAAATAAAGTATGCACGGGCATATTGGTCAACGCTCGTATTTTGGTTGATGTAGCAGGCATTGTGACATCATTAAAGCGATCCAATATTTAGCAACACGCACACACACACACACACACACACTATATATATATATATATATATATATATATATATATATATAGTGTGTG
>LVTN01000096.1:402375-413089 GCA_001649415.1 Musa itinerans | reverse complement strand
GAAGAACAAGTGGGTTTTCAGGATGAAGACTCAAGAATATTGTTCTCAACCAAAGTACAAAGCTAGATTGGTTATGAAAGGCTTTGGTCAAAAGAAAGGTATTGACTTTGAAGAGATTTTTTCTCATGTTGTTAAAATGTCTTCTATTCGTGTTACTCTTGGTATTGCTGCTAGCCAAGACTTGGAGGTTGAGCAGTTAGATATAAAGACAGCTTTCCTTCATGGTGATTTGGAGGAGGAAATTTATATGGAGCAACTAGAAGGCTTCAAAGTCAAAGGTAAAGAGAATTTTGTCTGCAAGTTGAAGAAGAGCTTGTATGGGCTAAAGCAAGCTCCAAGACAATGGTACAGAAAGTTTGATTCATTTATGATAGAAAATGGATACCAAAGAACGACTTTAGATCATTGTGTGTACATCAAATGGTTTGGTGAGAATTTTATTATTCTCTTACTTTATGTTGATGACATGCTTATTCTTGGGAAAGATATGTCTAAAATTGATAGGTTGAAGAAGGAATTGAGTGAGTCTTTTGCAATGAAAGGCATTAGGCTAGCAAAACAAATACCGGGCATGCAGAACAGAGTCCATCAAGTGATGATGAGAAGACGAAAATGCAAAAAGTTCCTTATGCTTCAACAGTTGGAAGTTCCTTATGCTTCAGCAGTTGGAAGTTTAATGTATGCATACATTAAACTTCAGCAGTTAGAAGTTTAATGTATGCATATGCGAGGCCAGACATCGCATATGCAGTGGGTGTTACTAGCATATTTCTTGCAAATCTAAGCAAAGAGCATTGGGGAGCAGTGAAGTTGATTTTTAGATATCTCAAAAGGAGCTCTAAGGTTTGTTTAAGCTTTGGAGGTGGATCACCAGTGTTGAGAGGTTACATAGATATAGATATGGCAAGAGATATAGATACGAGGAAGTCCACCTGTGTTGACAAGTTACTTCAGCAGTTGAAAGTTTAATGTATGTAATGGTATATACGAGGCCGAACATCGCATATGTAGTGGGTGTTACTAGCATATTTCTTGCAAATCTAAGCAAAGAGCATTGGGGAGCAGTGAAGTTGATTTTTAGATATCTCAAAAGGAGCTCTAAGGTTTGTTTAAGCTTTGGAGGTGGATCACCAGTGTTGAGAGGTTACATAGATATAGATATGGCAAGAGATATAGATACAAGGAAGTCCACATCAGGTTTTGTACTTACTTTTGCAGGGGGAGCTGTGTCATGACAATCCAAATTGCAAAGGTGTATTGCTCTCTCTACTATAGAGGCAGAATATATTGCTGTTATAGAGGTTTGCAAAATAATGTTATAAATGAAAGAATTCTTATAAGAATTGAGGCTGAAACAAGAAAACTATGTGATGCATTGTGATAGCTAAAGTATCATCCATTTGTGTAAGAACTCAATGTTTCATTCCAAGTTAAAGCATATAGATGTCAGATACCACTGGATTCAAAATATATTTAAAGAGAAGCAATTACAGCTTCAGAAATTTCACACAGATGATAACAAAGCTGACATGTTGATAAAGAACCGAAAGAAAGACATAAGATATGCTGACAGCTGGTCGGCATGGCTTCACATTGAGGAGTCATGGGACAGCCTCCCTTATGGGCTGAAGGGGGAGGTTGTTGGGCTAACAACCCACCAGATTTAGCCCATGGTGGGCTTTAAGAACCCACAGCCCACCCCCCTTTCTCTAAACCCTAGATTCATATTAGGGGGGTGTGGTGGTTGAGTTTTTAAGGTAGAAAAAAGGAACAGCAAGGGTGAAAATTGCTGCAGCAACTTGATTCAAAAGGAGGAGAAAATTGCAGAAAAATAAGAGAAAAAAAGGAAGAAAATAAAGACAACGCAAAGAGACTGTTCTCGATCATTTAGCAATGTTATCATCTCATGTTAAATCAAATCTACAGTAGATTCTTACTGTGATTACTTGGGGAGAATTTAGATATTATGCATAGTGACGTGATCCTTGTATCACAGTTATTCTCTTGAGATTGTTGCTAGGGTTCTGGGCAAGAGATTGAGATTTGTGTATTCATTATTCTTATAGTGGATTATCTCTAGTTTGCCCCGTGGTTTTTACCCTTCACATTAGAGGGATTTTCCATGTATATCTTGGTGTTCTATTTGATTGTAATTACATTTAATTTTTCTACGTGTTATGACATACTAGTATTTGTTCATATACAAAAGTTTATTTCTCTTTATATCTCATCAACCTTAACGTGAGTTGAAGTAGATAAAACTAGATATGCATATAAACCATGTTATCTGGCCTACCTATTATAATCTTAACATGCTTTGATATACAACTATAGTAGCTAATCAAACTTTATCTTAATCGTGATATTCATTTTTAGGATAATATTGAATGAGATAAGAAGGATAAGATTTGAAAATTCTTCGACTTTGTGCACATATATTTCACTTTTGTGTTCATGTATAAGAAGGATAACCCAATCACTTTTTTTTTTTAATGTAAATGTGCATTGTGACTTCATAAAAGATGTAAAAACAATACATAAGAGATTCATAAAGATATCTTTGTTAAATTATGAGGTTTTTTTTTAATATATTATAGATATGATTATATTTTGATTTTGATTATCGATCAATAAAAAATAAATTTAATTATGATAAGATTTCTTAAGAGATGATCTTCATAGAAAAGACTCTCTTATTTATTTATTCTAGATCCTTTACTCTCACCTATAAATAGATATGACATTCTAAGGACTGAATAATACATAATATAAATATTGTCTCTTATCCATAACTTATAATAGTCATATAAAGGATAGGAAGAAATGGAAAGACGAGTTTAGTTTTTCTTATATTGCTGTAGCTTTTGGATCCGATGAATGTACACATGTAGATCGGATAAAAGTTTTTTTTGAATAATATCAAAAAAATACGTATTATAAATTTGATATATTATTATTTAATTTTAGTTTCTGACCTTAAAATTTTTCGTATGATAGTACCATAATCACGGTTTTATACTTACAACATTTTCTATCTTTATACAGCATGCAATTGATAATATAGTTTTCCTTTTATTTTTTTTGGAGATGATGCAGATTTTGTGATTATATCAACTCTAGGATCAATTTTTTGAAAATATGAATATTGTAATATGAAGTTTGAAATATCAATCTTTTATATATTTTTTATCTTAATAAAAAAATTGATAGATTTTAAATTTATTAAAAATTAATTAATAAGACATTAGTGACAGTTTTAATTATGTTGTTGCTAAACCTTTTAATTAAGACTTTTAGTGATCAATCTGTTCATCATCAAATGTTGTCATAGAAGTTTTTTTTTTTTTTGTTAATTTATTTATTTTCAGTGATAAAACTCGAATGTATTGGTCATAAAAATAAGTTGTCACTAAAAATCAATATTTAGTGAAAGTGTGCCTTTTCTTGTCACTAAAGCTCTGAACAATGCAAGTTAGTGACAACTCATTCCGTCACTAATTTTTTTAGTGATAATTTTCTAAAGTTTAGTTATAAATTTTGTCCATAAGCTATGATTAATATTATTATTATTATTTTCTAGCAGATCTTGTTTATGGACCCATTATGAGAGAGCTGATCGAGTCATGTTTTAATGCATAGATTCAAGTTTTTGTGATTTATATAGGTTTTAGGGCTTGCAATTCTCCCAAAGGAGACCAATGAGAATTATGGTGGCTTACAGATCCACTAACTCGATATACTTGACTATCAATGTTATGATTTGATAATTTAATATTAATTTGATACATTTAAAATACATGTATGTTTAGAATCATGTGATTGCAAATACCTCAGCTCAAATTAATAATAATACAATGTGATCCTATAAACCAACTCGATTGGTCTCCTCCTATCTCCTACGACGGACTAAGGTGTTAGTGAAAGGATGACAAAGCTTGAAATATGAGAGGATGAGCGAGCATAGAGGAAAAGTAGGATGTGATGGCAGTAGAACACAATGTTACTCTGTACGCATTCATGGATGAGAGGCACTTTTAACTCTGTACGCATTAATTTTAAGTCCCAATTCATGAGCTATCTTTAAAGTTGGGGGCCCAACTTCTTGTATTTTCTCCCATTTTATCGACGTTCAAAATCTGACTTCTTAAAGCGAATTATAAAATTAACTATTAAATTAATGATTTGAACGGATCATAAAACTTAATCCAAATAGAATAAAATTTCTTTCTCATCCAAGTCTTCCTTCTAACAAACGCTAGCGTTTTCAAGCTCTTTAAAGTCGTCCTCCCATGCTCTATCTATGCACTTTAGCTGACCACGTTTTCAAGCGGATATGGTGTTGTTCGGAAGACAAAGAAAAACTTCAAACTAACAAGGAAAACTGCGGTCTAATATAAGGACTATTATTTCCTAAGACAATTGATCAAATGTGTCAAAAAGATCCCAACACTCTTTGTTGGAAAGAGGAAAAACAAAATTAAAAATCAAAAGAGAAAAAAATTAACAAATAAATGATGTACCAGAAAATGGATATAAGATTAGCATCATTTGGTAACTCATTCCATCCTACGGAGAAAATCAGATTTTTTGATATATGAGATTAATTATAAGATATTATGCTTATCTTCCTGACTCTTCTTGTATACTCTCTCACAAACCTTAAAAACTCTTCTCTTAATCTTTTTTATAACCATTATAGAGAAATCTTAGGAATATTCAAAAAGTATTTTGCTTCTATCTCTCTCTCATCAAAATCTTAAGATTCAAGCTATATTTACGAGAACAAATTATAATTCACTAGCGAGTTTTGATTTAATTATGACACTTTCAACTAATTTGAATATAAATAATAATTTTAAAAATACTTATAAGCATGGCAATCTTTACCTTGGTGAGTATTTTTCACTTTATACCTACTATAAAAATTGAACTATTAGCTTAAAGAATTCATCATAGCTATACAAACTCAATTAGTTCATATGCATCATGTGTAGTTGGAATCAAACTAACGACACTACTTGATTTTAGAGAGAACCTTCATCTCATCATTTTATCACCACTAAAATTTTTTACTTACAATTGTTTATATCTTGTAAACCACGAATATCATATTTTATTTTTTGCATTGCAAATGAGGCTCATTATCATATGTATTTATCATTTCCTACACGTCAACTTGTTTTCGACCTTTTAAGGTTATTACTATACTTTTTTTCAAATAGTATAACCCTTGGTGTAATCTTCCTTTCATTAGGACCATATAATCTCAAGTAACTTTTAGAACATTATCTTTAATCTTATAGCTATAACATTAGGAATCTAGAAGACTTAATGAAATTAGACCCTGTATCTTTGAAACATGAGCTATATCCTTCAAAGTATGTATCACTCCATCAAATATTTTTAATTTCATTTTACTGACACCCATGATCTCTGCTAGAGTTATCATTCAAACTTAACTTACTAATCAACTTATCATCCAATGAATCAAAATAATCCCTTTGAAAGAAAACATGAGTAATACAAGCAGAATATAAAAACTAATTCTTTTAAAAAAATACATCATTATATTTGAAGATCGTAAGGATATCTTAATTACCATCCATCACAAGAGAGTATTTATCTATCTCCTTTTCTTGTTTCTTTTTTCTTAGACAATTTTGTTTGATATTTTTATACTCTTTGTATCTATAGCACTAAATATCATCGAAAGATTTGACTATTGATCTCAAATTTTCACGATGAGATGAGATCTACCTCTATAAAAAAATCCTCCTCAACTACCTCTATAAAAAAATCCTCCTCGACTACCTCTACTCTAAGCAGCTAATATCTCACTATTTATATTTTTAGATTTATCTTTTTTTTAGTAGCACGAGATACTAAGACTTTTTCAACTTATTCTAGAGTTACTTATCTTTTATATATAATATCATATAAATAAAGTTATCATAGGAGTCGACAAATGACTTAAGAAGCAACAATATTTTATCTTTTTCATTAATCTCTATATCAATTTTGTTATATTAATCTAATATCTCTTTGAATATGTTCAAATGCTCTACCAAGTCTTCATCTTTCTCTATCCTCAACCTATATAACTTTCGTCTTAAATATAACTTATTAATTAAGCTTTTAGTCAGATAAAACTTTTCTAACTTATCCCAAATAACTACGGTGAAGTCATCATTAATAGCATTATTGATAACATTATCAATGATATAAAATTGAATAGTATTCACACACTTTGCCTTAAGTTCTTCTAAATCTTCATCACTCATAATTTTTAGTTAGTTTGTTTATCTCTTTTAAGTTTTTATTAGGTATTGTTGAATAAGAAGATCATTGATCCTCCTCTACCATAAGATAAAACTATTTCTTTTATCAATTTTTTTTTACAGTGAAGTCAGTGAAAATAATTGACAACATCCTTATTGAATATTTGATTACCATATCTTTTGTGCTTTAATACTAATTATTAGAGAGGGAGAGGAGAAAATTTTAAAAATAAAAAAAATCTAAAAAAGGTCAATAAATAATTTACGTAACAAAAAGTTGATATAAGATTTACGTGGTTGGCAACTACCACCTATATTTATGGAAAAAACTAAGATTTTTAATATATAAGATCAATTACAAGTTTCTAAAATTACCATTACTCAAGAATGGGTTCCATTATATATCTTCTCTCATAAACTAAAAGAACTCTTCTTTCATACCTCTTTACATCTACTAAACTTTCAGAAGCACCCAAAGTATGTTCTCTCTGTCTCCCTCTCACTATAATCTTGACTCTAAATGCATTTATAGGAAAAAAATTAATTTAATTAAGACTCTCTCAATTAATTTAAATAAAATTAAGATTTTATAAAATAATTATCAACCCTAACACTAATATATCAAGGGGAAAAAGAAAAAACTTCAAATTCACTAGAAAAAGGACCGCTTCAACCCAAGAGTGAAATAGACTTTTATTTCCTAAAAAAGATAGATCCTAACACACATTATCTTGAATGAACACAATCACGCACGCATCAACTACTCAAATGACCAGACAAACTCATACCACTCGTGCTGCAAGTTTAATTAACGTACACGGGGTTCTACCTGCTGTGTTCAGCCATACTGTAGGCTACGTTTCCATTCCCTTCGACGTTAGCCGGTCGTCGGTGAGGGGTCAACCGACGCTTGTGGTCGCCCACACAAAAACAAAGGAATCCATCCATCCATCCATCCATCCATCCATCAACAGATCAATGACTGCTCTGTATGGTCCATCCAGCACAGCACATCCTTCAGCTGCATCCCATTCCCAAGTCATGTGCGTTTTCCATATGCTTCATCACCCCATCTTCCATGTGATGAACCATTGAAAACAGCATCGTATGTTGAAACAAGTGCCATGGAAATCATGCATTACTTCATGTATAATGAATAACTTGGTAGAAAACCGACAAAAGTTCGGCACATGGTAATGAGCTTCTTCCGGCCATTCGACAGCGTTAAATCTCGGCTTCTTCTTCGTCAGCTTCTCGATGTATGAGCAGGTGCCATCCGCGGTAGAGCCTCCCGAGTCATTGTAGAGACTATACCGGCGACAGGGCGAGGATGGGATACAACCCAAAGCTGGTGAAGAGACTTAGACAGCAGCAGTCGCGGGGGTTGGGCGTCGGCCTCATCGTGGGATGCCTTCTGCTGTCGATGACCTACGTTACGGTGTTTAGGACCGACATCGACCTCCTCTCCATCCGTGAGTTCCTGTTCTAATTGACCTTGCGCGGTTGAACCGTGTCGTCCGCGTAGCTCTCTCTGCCTTTGACGAACACTCAATTTGCTTTGCAGTGAATTCGTCGCCGCCGTCGTCACCTATCATTGCAGCTCCCACGGATCCACCTGCGGTTGCAAACATGACGTGGTTTCGTCAGCTAGGTACGTAAGACCAAGGCAGTCTCCCTTCTCGAGTTGGTAACCAGGATCTGGCATGCATCTTGTTCACCCCATTGTTGTCCAGACGACGAAGATGGCGATCAGCAACAGAATGGCCAATCGGCTACTGCTCCGTCCGTGAAACGACAACATCTTCCCAGCACCACCGAGAGAGCAGGTGTGAACCATGACTTGTTGGGCTGATTTGGTCGGTAAGATTTTAAGTTGGATGTGTTGTGGCGACACAAGTCATTGATGTTAGTTAGTCTTTTTGAAGATGTGGTAGCTCCGAGGCAGAGCAAGCCCCTGTGTGATCTCTCCCAGTACAGAACCGACGTGTGCGACATGGAAGGCGACATCAGGATAGTCGGGAAGGGTTCATCCACCGTCATGCTCGTTCCGCCCAACGGCAGTCGCGGAACAAGTGAATCGTGGGAGGTCAAGCCTTACGCTCGCAAGTTTGATCGCACGGTCACCCGCAAAATCCGCAAAGTGAACGTGAAGTCGCTGCAGGAGCACGAAGAAGCTCCTGTATGCAGCCTCCATCACACCGTCCCCGGCGTCGTCTTCGCCAGCGCCGGCTACTGCGGCAACATCTTCCACGACGTCGCGGATGTGCTGCTTCCCCTCTTCATCACCTCTAGCGGATTCGACGGCAACGTGCAGTTCCTCGTCGCCAACAACCAGTCCTGGTGGTTCTACAAGTACCATCACATCCTTCAGAAGCTCTCCTCGCACGAGCTCATCAACTACGATCACGACGACAGAGTACACTGCTTCAAACACGTCATCGTCGGTCTTCGCGCCGACAGGGACTTGATGATCGACGCCTCCAGATCGGCGCAAGGTTTGTCCATGCTCGACTTCGTGAAGTTCCTGAGAAGCGCGTACTCGCTGGAGCGGGATCGGCCGTGGACGGCGGGCGGGCCGCCCGGAAGGAAGCCGCGGCTGTTGTTCATCGCGAGGGGCAGGTCGAGGAGGTTCGTGAACTTGGACGAGATCGTGCCGCTGGCGGAGCAGGTGGGTTTCGAGGTGGTGATGGCGGAGCCAAGTTTCATGGACGTGGGCAGGTTCGCCGGCACCGTGAACTCGTGCGACGTGATGGTGGGCGTGCACGGGGCGGGGCTGACCAACATGGTGTTCCTCCCCACCAACGCCGTGCTGATCCAAGTGGTGCCGCTGGCGAAGCTGGATTGGATAGCGGCGAACTACTACGCGGAGCCTGCCAAGGGGATGAAGCTGCGGTACTTGCAGTACGAGATAAGCGAGGAGGAGAGCACGCTCATCGAGCTGTATCCCAGAGACCACAAGGTGTTCAAGGATCCGGACTCGATTCACAAGCAAGGGTGGAAGAAGATGGGGGAGGTGTACCTGCGGAAGCAGAACGTGAAGCTTAATGTGAACCGATTCCGACCGGTCCTGGAGAAGGCGCTGCAGCTTCTCAAAGAGAAAGCAGAGCACACAAGAGAGTAAGCCAGAGATTTTACAGTCGATAATATCCGGTAGATATGTTTTTTTTTCTTCTTCTTCTTCTTCTTCTTCTTCTTCTTCTTCTTCTTCTTCTTCTTCTTCTTCTTCTTCTTCTTCTTCTTCTTTTGTATACTCATCGATTCCATTCCATTGTCCAAATATTGTGGTTCGAGTGTCGATTGTGAAATCGCAGAATCTTGGTTTGTATTAGAATATTTATGAGGCGAGGATTGAAATAGGACTAAAAATTTATTTTATATCGATAAGATTCGAAAGGGTTAGTCAGTATTAACTTAATAGGCTCTGAATTGATATCCAGATTTGTTTACGTTAATCGTAATTAATTTGATTTAGATTCATCAATCTCTAAAAGAAATATGTAAATAAAAAAAAAAAAAAAAAAAAGATGACTAAAAGAAAATAGCTTTCGTCGAAATTTGATAAACCAAAGTGAAAAAGAAAATAAGGTAATACGAACGAAAAAGGAGGAGAAGAGAAATAGATTTTGAAGGAAGAAGAGGACTCGAGTGACGTAAATAAAATTGGGCTAAGATTTGAAAGAGTTGGATAACCATACGCATTAAGTTCAGTCAATAATGTTGGACGGAATGGTCAATTTTGAAATGAGAAGTTGTCAAATGTTTCATTTCTATGCATTAAAGATTTCCTATGAAATGAGAGAGGATTCAGTTCTCGGTGGTTATTCGTGACGTCCCTTTTTCATTTCATCGTTCGACTACTTTTTGACTTTTTGTCTCTTGCATCGATGAGCGTCTCGAATCATGGACGAGAGAGGCATTTTGTCTACCTGTCATATTGACAATTTAATAGCTGATAATGACATTACGAGACATAAAAAGTAGTTGAATTATTAGCAATAGCTCCTATTTCCCTCGACACAACGCATCTACGAGGACTAGTTTACTCGCTTGAATCGGTGCACTCAAAGCGAGGAGTGAATGACTTCTTGTACTTGAGTGACTTCCCCAACCCATTTTCCAAACGTCCTAAACGAGTGCTTTACTCCTTTTTGCCTGTGACAATTTACAACAGCACGGTTGGAATGTAAGTGTGTGTGTCGGACTCTGTTTTTGCACTGTAGATTGGGGAAGGCTATTATTGGCATGTCGAGTTCCGCCGCGAGTCACCTCAACGACCAACTCTTCCTGGCGGCTTCACGTCGTCTTGTGCAAGCCATTTCTTACTTGGTCATTTGTTGGATTCGTCGATGGAAAAGTCTCCATTTCCATCTGTGGGCTTCCCCCCCCCCCCCCCCCCCCCCCCCCCCCCCCCCCCCCCCCCCCCCCCCCCCCCCACC
>LVTN01000096.1:334000-402323 GCA_001649415.1 Musa itinerans | reverse complement strand
CCCTTTCCCCCTTTGGGGCCCCCCCCCCCCCCCCCCTTCCACACGCACAATATTATTCCGTCCTACCAAACAAATCATTCAACCATGCCACCGAATTTAGAGAGAGAGAAGAGCAGAACAAACAAGATGTACTTCTTGGGTTCTTTTGGAACCAAATTAGAAATTTGTGTGATTCGATACTTATTACTGGAGCAAAACTACTTCTTCATGACATCAATTCATAAGTTTTCCAATTAATCCAAACTAACATAAATTTTCTTAAACATCACCCTCTTTTTATCCACCGAAAAGAAATACTTTCAAACATTTTTCTCCACATAAAACTGGAGATGTATAAATATTTATAAAATAATTGAATCATAACTTTTTTCTCTCATAAAGTTTTGTTTAATTATATTCTCCAATGCTTATCGATCCCAATAATATTTGATCAATCATTAATCCGTGCCATGGATGATCGGATCAAATGCCGAGCTCAGATGATAGAGAGAGAGAGAGAGAGGAGAATAAACAACCTGAGGTTCTTTTGGCCATTTGCAAGATGCTGACACGGACGTACACATAGAAAAATGGCCAAAAACAATACGATGGACAACCGACAGCCGTCCGGTGTCTTCCTCACGTTAAATGGTTCACTTTATACAACCTCAATTTCCACTACTCGTGCTTTGGGTTTCCTCCTGGAAGAAGATGCCATGGTCGGAAGCTGAGCGCTCACATACAGGATGAAGATGGCGAAGAAGTTCCGGCCGCCGGTGGAGCCTCGCAGCTTCGGATCCGGATTGATCGTCGGATGCTTTCTGGTGTCGATGACATATGTTCTCATGTCCAAGAAAGACATAGGCAAGGACCAGCTTTACGTCTACCGGAGTTCCCCTCTTGTCCTTGATGCTTCTGCCTTGTTCCGATTCATGACTCTGGTGGGATTGTTGCAGTGAGTTGCCTGCCATCATCGCGTTCGTTGTTGTTGTCGTCCTCGCCGTCGTGGAGCGATGCAGCTCCTTCGAGTTCGATAGTAAGCAATAGAAAGATTCAGTTGTCAGGTAGGACCGCGGTTCTTGCTAGCTTTCTGTTCTTCCTGCTTTTCTCCTTCTCCTTCTTCCTTTGAAATCAGAGCAACAAGTATTAAAGCGTTGCATTTGACTCTGATTTGCGACGTGGATTTCGGATCATGTCTTTGTTTTTGTCTTGATGAAGGACACGAGAAGGCAGCAGAAGAGAGTAATCTTGAAAGAAGTGAAGCTATTGACATGCCTGACGATTCGTCCTCCGCAGCATCAGCGTCTGATGTTTTATCTCAAGAAGAAAGTTCTCCCAGCACTGATGACAAATCAGGTAGGTAATCAGAACTATGTTAATGCATGCACCCACCACAGGGCATGCAGGAGGAACAGGGCAACAGGTCCCCTGTTCTTCTACCAAGTATTAATGATTAGATGATCACTAATATGAGCTTGACATGATCATCATATATGGATTCTCAATTTCCATAGCATGCTAATTTCTGAGATTCTAATGGAAGCCATCGTCTTGTAGATGGTGCAGCTGGGAGGAAGCCAATGTGTGATGTTTCCGGCTACAGATTAGACACCTGCGATCTCGCAGGGGACGTCAGAGTCATCGGGAAGAATTCGCCCTCCGTAGTGCTTGTTGTTCCCCCTGATACGAGCAGCACAGACAGGAACGAGTCATGGCAGATCAAACCTTATCCTCGCAAGTACGACTCCTCGGCCATGGCTAAAGTCCGTCCGCTGAAACTGAAATCACTGAACGGTGATCCAGAAGCCCCTCGATGCAGCATCAACCACACAGTCCCCGGCATCCTGTTCTCCACCGGCGGCCACTGCGGAAACTGCTTCCACGACTTCGCCGACGTGCTGATCCCCCTCTTCCAGACCGCCATCCCCTTCCGAGGCCGAGTCCAGTTCATCATCACCAATCACCAGCGTTGGTGGATGAACAAGTATCGACCCTACCTGACGAAGCTCTCCTCGTATGACGCCATCGACTACGACAACGACGACAGAGTGCACTGCTTCGACCATGTCATCGTCGGCCTGAGAGCCGAAAGAGACCTGATGATCCATCCCCCGAACGGCGGCAACTACTCCATCATGGACTTCGTGAAGCTCACTAGGAGCGCGTACTCGCTGGAGCGGGACCGGCCGTGGGCGCCCGACCAGCAGCCGGGCAACAAGCCGAGGCTGCTGTTCATAGCGAGGGGCGGGACGAGGAAGTTCATGAACCTGGACGAGATCGTGCCCATGGCGGAGCAGGTGGGATACGAGGTGGTGGTGTCGGAGCCGGACTTCTTCGACGTGGCCAGGTTCGCGCACATCGTGAACTCCTGCGACGTGATGGTGGGCGTGCACGGCGCCGGGCTGACCAACTTTCTCTTCCTCCCCACCGACGCCATCGTCATCCAGGTGGTGCCGTTGGGTAAACTGGATTGGATCGCCACCAACTTCTACGCAGAGCCCGCCATGGGGATGGGGTTGCGGTACTTGGAGTACAACATCACGGTGGAGGAGAGCACGCTGACGGAACTGTATCCGAGAGACCACCCGGTGTTCGCGAACCCCGAGTCCATCCACAAGCAGGGGTGGTTTAAGCTGGGGGACGTGTTCCTTAAGCAGCAGAATGTAAAGCTTGATGTGAGCAGATTTAGGACCGTCCTGGTGGAGGCGCTCGAGTTGCTGGGCGAGAAGAGGGACTGAGTTTTTTTGCCCGTGTGTACATTGATCCAATTCGATTACAACTTGATATTGTGCTGTAACTAAATATTGTTTTCCAGAAGAAGTGAATAAATAGTTGCGGTCTTGTCTCGATTAGATCATTTAAGCCCTGATGAGAGGAAGAATATGAGATAACAGTGTAAATCTCGATGGATCTGATCATGGTTTCGATTTTTATTTCTTCGAATCAATACAATGTTTAGCAAATCTTGCTGGTTCACTCCACTCCACTATTGTGATTGATGGTTTAAGTCTTAATATAATTTATAAAGATCTGAAAGGTATATTATTAGAATTGATTTCAGTTTAAATATTTTGAATCAATGAAATTTATAAATTAATTATCTCATCATATTAGATCATGATAATTGATATAAAGAGCCAACCTAATATTAGCTCCAGCTCTAGCTCTAGCTCTAGCTCATGAAAAGGGCTAGAGAATACTACATTACGACATGAAATCACTAGTAAGTTACATCTCACCTGTATCATCACACCAAGATTCGAGTCGGAAGAGACACAAGACCTACTTCATAGGCTCACTCTTCTCTAACCAGACGTCACCAAACTAGAGGAGAAATGAAACTCTTTCTTTATCTCTATTCCACGGACACAACGCTTTCCGTCTCCTCCGAGCTCATGTAACTTTGCACTACAGCTACTCGAGTATCAGAGAGCACCCTTTCTTGGCCGACGTACGCACAGGGCCTATGGTTGGACCGCTGAAATCACGACATAGATCTAGTTGGCTTCAGCATCACCATGCGAACGAAATGGTCTATTTCTGGCGAGATAGCTCCAATTTGATGTTAAATGATGTTATTCCCATTGAAAATTGAAAGGACATAAATTACTGATCGAAGACGGTGGTAGCAGCACACGTAACCGATGCCGGCGATGTGCTTCCCAGCCCGACTATGTTGTCGAGTGTTTTGTCTTCGAGGGTGGATGTGGATTGAAGAAGGTGGTGGACAACGTGACAGCGCCGCTGATTGAGCTTGCGCGACTTCTAGCCGTGCACGCAATGCTACCCTCCTTCGACTGCTTGACCAAATCGGACAGATTGCCCAAGACTCTTTTCTTTTAACTTTGCGTAATTTGATTCATCGATTCATCATGCGACAACATCCTCTCTGGTAATATACGTTAATGATCTGATATATATCATTTCAGTAGCAAATTTGAACGGAAACAGTAGGCCATTTCCATTTCTGATCTGCGCATCGATAAGAAATAAAAGAGTCGAGTGATTAAAATTTACAATAATAATTAACAAAGAGAGGTGGGACAAAATCTGTCGAGAGAGAATAGATTGACGGTGAATGATTTGGTCAAAAGCTACGTTTCAACCAAAATAACAAGAAAATTCAAAGTCGCCCGAGCATTCATTAATTTGCTGCCCCATCGTGACCGTGAATGAAGTTAATACGCGTCTACAGTGCCTTGTTGGAACTTCCTTCTTCTCCTCCAAAACCGGTCCACCTCCCTCGTTCAAACACCACAACAGTTCATCGATCAACGAGCCATCATCGATCGCAAGTTGCAGTTGTTTTAGCTGGCTTGAGGCGTCGTCGATTAGGTGGAGGGAGTCGTTCTCTGATGGCTATGACTTTGGGAGTCGTTCGCGCCATGGAAACATCCAAGTATGGTCCAACTTGGGTTGCCAGATTGATAGAAAGCATGGAAATCATGTTGGGTGTGCAAACTCGAAACGAGACGAGAGTGAGAGCTACCAGCAGTACATTAACCTAATAATTTCCTGTACTCGGATTCACGTGGCGTGGCCGGTGTTGGTATCGAATTCTCCCGCTGTTCTTTATCAGGGTTGCGTCATGGTCTGAATCACGGTACCCTAGGCTTGATCAGTATGAATGATTGATTGACCCATTGAGAGAAAGAGAGAAAGAGAGAGAGAGAGAGAGAGAGACGTGATCGAGTAGTTTTCCTACTTGGAGACGCATGGGCCAACTCATATCCCATAGGAATAAAAGCTGACAACGGCATGGTGGAACTTTGTGCCAAGGATGAGATGAGGTGAGGGACCAATTATCTCTATCAACCCATTTCTGCAGGAGCGGAGACCGGCTGGTGATGCATGCGGTAGTAGCAGCGGTGGTAGTCTCGGAAGCGAAAGGCGACTTGCCGACAGTCTCATGCTGCTCAACGAAGGGTGTATAGTTAATTAGATGGGGGGGGGGGGGCGGGGGGGGGGGGGGGGGGAGGTGACATATGGAATATCTTATGGTGGAATCCTTTACCTTATAAAATGTTGACTGATTGATCGATCGATCGATTCGTAGCTGTGGAAGGATTAAAGAAAAAGGTTCTGTACCTTTCTTGGTCACGAGATCAGATAATAAAAGGGGGACGTGTGACCGTCGCACAGTAGAACAATCTCGTGACCTAACCATGTCGATTTGGAACTACGTTGGAAATTGGTTCAGCGTTGGTTTTGTGATTAATGCATACAAGACTTTGTGGGAAGGCAGCCTCATTTAATCTGCATCGGTTCATTAATCTATCTAAGAATGCAAAATTAGTCACCGAAATTATTCGTAGGCCATGTCCTCCTCGTTGCTATTGAAGGAAAGCAAAGGTCTAACTGTCATCTTAAGACGAATCATGCATTGCATGTTAGCGTGATCACATGATTCCTACATTATATATTTATTACTTTCACATCATGAATTGTATAATGCCATTTGCTAAATTCTAAACTTATAATGTAATTATCATAGTAAAATCACTCATTTGAGAAAGTTAAATTATTTTCTAGTTGAAATCGAATAGAAACGAGCATCAATTAATCGGTAAACTCAAGTTGGATAAGTTAGAATTGACTTGCCTCGTCACGAGTCATGTCACTCGAATAATGACTCTAGAGGAGACATGTTAAACTTGGATTTCTGCTATGTCAATATAATGATTATATATCATATAAATTTTGTCTCATCGAGACAAAAAGATAGGAAACCAAGTTGTATATTCCTCTCATCGCTCTTTTCCTGAAAGCATGATTGCGACAGACGAGGGAAAGAGATAAAAGAGGACCAACGCCAGTGTAATAATGCCTAATCTTAGTCGAATGTTGGCAAAGTCGCATGAAACGTAACCAACCTTCCACTAGTCTTTGGCACTTTGGCGGATGCGATGGTGAGGAAATGTTGAAGAGGATCACATGCAGAACACGATTTGGTAAGCCTAATCATTGCTCTGCTTCTAATCTTGACATATACTGACCACGATGGTGGGCTCTTTAATGACGTGGGCCTTTGGTCTGTGGCTAACACCGGTGAATCCGCGTATTGATGTGTTTTTATTTTTGTTGTTTTTTCTAGAGTCTTGAAGCATAAGGATTTATACATGTTTTATTTATCTCAAGATTCTAATAGGTACAAATCTAGAGGAAAAAAAAAATACTTTAGTTCTATATATAAAAAATAAAAAAATAAATTTATATGAGAGAGCATATTAGGAGTTTTGGTCTTAAGGATGTTTTAACCCAACAAAATGTTTATTTCTTGTAGTTGATTTTTCTCATATAATAAATTTTTTTATTATTTGATTTTATAAATATTTTATTTACAAGAAATTTTATTCTTTTAGTCTCAAAGCATATAAAAAATTCTTAAAATTAAAGCTTGGTTTTATAAATATTTAATTTATCTCAAAATTTAAGGTCCTAAGAGGAACAAGTATAGAGAAACTTTTTTTATTTTTTAGTTTAGAATTTTCTTTAGTATATTTGAAGAAGTTGAGAGCAAAAATTTCTTAAGGAGTTATAGAGTGTCACTTAATCTATCTTTTGATATAACTTATAAATTAATGTGAATATTCTTAATAGATGTTATAGTGCATTATGGAATAGTTGAATCATTTGAGAATATATTCATTTTATTCGTCGAGCTTTTGAGATGTTAAATTTTTTTTTCTTCATCTAGAATTAAACTACCTAGTCTACTTGTTCACTCAATTTTGTATATCCCAAGAGAATATCTTATACTCCTTTCAAATGTTTTAACTAAATTATAAAGATTACTTGAAATCAATACACAAAAGAGGAAATATATTATATTATCATAATCCTTATGTTTTTCCGAATGAATTACTTATATCTTTAAATTTTAGATTATTTCAGGCTGGGATTATATTTGACTTATAGCACATGGTGATGGTGACTTTTGTACATTATAATCATCTTTATCTTTAATATATGTTTTACCTTTTCATGACAAATGAGAGTGTATAAGGAGTTTTAAATTTAATTATGATTTAACTCATGATAAAGTCTGGTTCTTTTGATTGTTATAGTAAAGGTGATATGTCCGACACAACAATGTCTTATACGAGTGACACGTATGCATTTGAGATATCTTATTAGGGCTTAATCGCCTAGCCATGTGTGAGAGTCCTCGGTTGATACTTGTCTAGCAGATAAAGCAAACAAGTTACCTCACACCAATCAAGAATAGTTCCAACTAACCTAACAAACAAGCATAATTGCCTAGGATTATTAAGGGTGGTTATGACTGACCCCTACCAATAGACTATATAATATCCTTACCAAGCATTCACTATAAAAGGGGAGTCATTTAGGTACACTCGATATAACATAATAATACTCAGTTTGTCCGACTACTCTGACTAGTCAAACTTAAGTACTAACTTGGACATCATAGGAGCATTGTTAAGATTGCCACCCAACCTAGTTTTACAAGAACTTGATGACCAGTGCAATGAATTTCCCAAAAATCGACTAAAAAAAGAATTAGGTTGAACCTGAGTTGGCCTCCAGCTTAGGCAATCAAAAATCATCTTTAATAGATTGGCATTAAAAGGAGAGTCGACTATTATGTCTCAAGGAAATCTTGTAGGAACCTTGAAGACCTAAATCCCTCAAAATTTTAGACCTTAACTCTAATCGCTTCGAATGCTCTTGGTCCGGATCCCCCAAATTTGTTAGTCCTGAATCAAGGTTTAATGAGTGTTAACTAAACAAAACCCACTTCATAATCCTGACTTATTTCATTGACATTTTTAAGAATCGATTTTCATCCAATCGCCTCCTATGGTAACTATATTCATCCTTGTAAAAACATTTCATACTCTACTTCGATAAATGTAGGCTCTAATAGGAATAGTCTAAACTGTCACTCTATACCTTCCTCAAATTACATAAACAACTCAATAAACTTCGCTTACATTTATCCCTCATAGTCCTGCTCTTGAATCGCACTTATATCCATCCCTAGCCAAGTAGCCAAGTCATTTCTAGCTCAAACCTAGGCACCTCTATAGTAGATCCAAATCGAGTCTCATTGTTAGTATTATAATTCATGAATGAATCTATTAGTTAATTGAACAAACTACCAATTAAAGTCAAAGATCACTTATATAGGATGGACTAATAATTAGTGAATAATGAAATAAAACAAGAAAAATGATAACAAATGGATCCTTGTTTCCGATCTCTTTTCATAAAAGATATAAGGAATCTATTCTACAAAACTTTATATTCTTTATGCTGGACATCTACAAAGGGAAAACTAACCCATCAGACCACATAACCATATTTACTTCTCAAATAATCTTATGTGTTAGACTTTCCCGCTCACCTTAAAAGGAGTGGCCTATGAATGGTTTGCTAAGCTACCTTCGGAATCATTTTCATCATTTAAATAATTAACCAAGGAGTTTGAGCTCAGTTTTATCAGCTATAGACTCTTGAAGAAACCTACCACTTCTCTCTTGATTATATGCTACGAAGAAAAGGAATTTTTAAAAAGTTACACAATGAGGTTTAATGATGAAATATGGTAAGTCGTCAACCCGACATCTTCCATCCTCTCAATGCATTTATTAGTGATCTCCAACCCTTAAAATTTTTCTACAAAATCATCACTCAACCGCCGATGACTTTTCTAAATTATTACAAAAAGTCAATCGTCATATTGTTGTTAAGTCGGTTATCATCAGTAAAAAGACAGGTGAAACTAAAAAAACAATAAAAGAAGAAAAGACAATATGCCCAAGCTCCTTGAAAACGTTGAAGAATGACAAACCAAAAGGAGATCGGCCCCCTTCTCGATGAGAGTTCACATCGCTCAATACTTATCACATCAAGGTATTCATCTAGATCTAGGAGGAGACTACTAAGGGTTTCTTAACCTCTGAGAGCCCCACTCATATGGAGAAATATAAGTAAATACTATCACTTCTACTAGGGTCATAGGCATGACACCAAAAGTTGCTATACCCTAAAAGAGTAAATCAAATATTTGATTTGAAAATGTCATCTTAATAAGTTTCTCCATCGGATATAAGAATCTTTACTGAAACCTCGAGTCTAGTTGAGCGATAGGTGGACATGATAGTTGGCAAACTAATAGTTGGTGGTAGTAGTTCTTCCGCTCAGAAGTCCTATCCCTATTGATAGTGAGCCAACCACTAGTTTGAAGTAATTCGATGTTTGCTTCGGCTTCGAGGGCCCTACAATAAGTCCTATTCCTATCGATCTAAATCACCACCACTTATTTCTTTAGTGACTCCCTCAAGTTCATCGTTGCCACCTCCTTCATTGTTGCCACTGCTTCTTCTAACTCGTTGACTCAAGTTTGGAGTTTATTAGCCTCATTTACTATCATTGTAGCTCCCTTTAACTCATCGACCTAGGCTTGGAGTTGGGTTATTCTCTCCTCTTGCTAAGACTTCTCAATAATCACATTGGCTCACTCTTTCAAAACTTCGACCTCTTGAAGAAGATGGCTGACGATCGCTAAGGAATCTCGGACTTGGTCCAAAATGGTAGTCATGTAGATTCTATAATTTTATTATAAGAAAATAAAAACCCTATATCTTAGAAGACTCAAAGATAAAAAAAACTTAAAAAAAAAAAAAGAAAGAGAAAGGGGGGGGGGGTTGGGGGGTTGGGAGAAAGAGAATAGAGGCTCATAATGATCAAATGTTTATGGGCATCAAACAAGAGATCCTCGGTAGATCTCAAGTACAAGTCCTTGGGCAAAGAAGGGTTCATTAAGTATCGATTGTAAGTAGTGGCCTAACTTGGAACCTCCCATGGTTGGTTGGAACCGGTGAGATTCCAACTTGAGAAGCTAATCTCCCAATTGCTTATTGACCATCTTGTTGTTAATTTATAGCAATAGGATCTTCACCAAATAGGTAGAATCTCCACCATTAATAAAGGTAGCTGATGATCCCATCCTTGAAGTGTTGGGGGACAATGGATTGTGACTATTACTATTATGGTGCTTTGGAGCCATAGGACTTGCTTTTTTCTTCTTTTGGCCTCTACTTCAAACAAGGGAAGTTGGATTCCCTCGGGGACCCATCGACAAGGGTGCCTCCCAGAGGAGGTGGAGGCAAATGAGGTATTGGAGAGCGCTTCTACCCGGCATGGGGTCTAAACGACCCCCTTCCTTCCTTTCGTAGTTGGTCATCAATTCTCCCTGTCGGCCTCTTCTTTTTATGAACCCAAGTTGACCTTGGTTGGGAGATAGTACTTTTTGTACACCCTCCTTAATCTCTTCAATGGTTATACTCAAGAATGTTCCCTTAAAGATCTATGTTTGTACAAGAAAGATCAAATGTAAAGCAATTTACATAAGTTCTTAAGTAATAATAATTTCAATTCTTTACTTAGAGGAGTTGAGCTTAGGCCTACATTAACGAGCCATTGCTCGCTCATTTGAATAGGGTCGTAGATAGTCTTTTAAACTGTCCTATTTTTGTCTTGTGCAACCTCAAGGTGGCATTATAAAACTTTCAATTAGACTAATTTAAATTGATTAGTTAATCATGTCTTAAAAGAATAAAAAATATCTCATCTTTCAACTTTTACAAGAGGTCAGAGTACCCTAAACTTGACAATTGGGTCAAGCGGAGAGGAAATATGTTGACTCTCTAAGGCATAGACTATAGCTAACAAACAAATTAGTCAAGGATGGGGAGATATGTATCCTCACACACTCGCCGACAAACGTCACAAGAAAGCACCAAGAATTTGGCATCATTTAGGTAGTAAGAACTTTCAATAGTTGAAAGTCTCAATAAAAAATGGATGAAGGGGAAAGTAAAGACCCACCTTCAATGCATCCATGCTAGTGCAAAACATATGACATGACACATAAGGTCAATTACCCAATCGAGTAGATTCTAGCTTAAACTCGATTAGAATGTGATAGACCTCCTAGAGATTCTTCAGGTCGAAGACCTTCAAAGTTAAGTTTAAGTCGAAGGACTCTGCACTAGGTGGTGAAGCCAAACTACCATATCGATTTGCCTTCATCAAAATGGCCGACTCGGCTCCTTCCGAGACTAAAGCTTTCCCTACCGACACCTAGGGTGGTGATGAGGATGACATCCTGTTCGAGTCTAGGGTGTTGGAGGAGGAATCTTAGGAAAATATTGTAAACCTTTAAGATGGATTTTTAAATGCCTAGAGAGTTTGTTTGCAAACACTTTGATTGCAAGCACATATGAGAAATCCCTGAAGTAACTGATAGGCATTTATAGAAGAGAAGATAATGTTCCACCTGCTCAACTGTCTTTTCAACTCCCAAATGCAATAAATAAAGTGGGACATGGGATGCCATCAGTAGGGCATGGGATGCACGGCACTATCCGAGGGCTATAGTGGTTATATAGATCGTTATTATAATCATGACTGAATTCAGCACTATTTATGTAATGGCTATGCATCAACGGGTCATTTGACTATGACCCCTCTTTGTTGTAAGTCGATATGGCACATGTAGCTGTATCCAGATCTTCTCATATTCTCTCACTCACTGATGACATGGCATGCCCAGCATGTGCATCGATTGAACCCTTGCACCATTCTACAATGGCAGTGCTAGTGACACACACCATCACACTCAAGCCTACGGCCCTTTGTGTATCGTTATGTCAGTTGCCTGACCTTATCAGGCCACCTTGCTTGGCTACGACCCTTTGTGTGCCTAGTCATATGACTATCACACCATCACACTTTGTCTCGTGACCCTTCATGCACTGCTACACCTAGCCACATGACCCAATCGTGCTACCACACTTGGCTCCATAGCCCTTTGTGCGCCTTCGCGCCTAGTTATACAACTTATAGTGTGCCACTTAGCATAGCTTCTCATGCCACCGCTCTTGTTTTTCTTGAACCATCACACCATTGCTCATTGAAGTTAGCACTAGTTTCGATCCTTATGCAGAGCTCCAGTAATCATCGAAGCTATGTTGTCCTTATAAAGGACCCTTCCACTATGTCCCAATGCACCACGAGACAAATCATATCTTTCTGCCTCATCGCTACTCTTGACATGTTAAATTGATAAAGAATATATCGAGAGAACTAGGTCGGAACAACTTAGTCAGGAAGATCGAGTCAAGCTAACCAAGTCATGTAGGTTGAGTTGGGCATGTTGACTCATGTTGAGTTTGTGGAGAATTTGAGTAAAGTACTCCGACATTCTTTACTTGCATCAACAAAGGGTCATAAAAAATAGTACTTCTAAGCTTGACTTCGTGATGCTTATTGATCTACGAAGTCGAAGGCATATGTCATAGTAAAAATGACATGTTTGACACATATATATACAAGATATTTGTTAGGGCTCAATCGCCTAGCTACATGTCAGAGCCCCCGATTGACACTTGTCTAACAGGTAAAGCTAGTAAGTGGCCTCACACCCATTGAAGATAATTCCAATTGACCTAATAAACAAGTATAATCATGCAAACTTAAATGTTAGAAGGACATTATTGATATTACCATCTGATTTAGTTTTGAAAAAAATCAGATAACTAGTGCGAAGAATTTCCCCAAGCCCAACTCATAAAAGAATCAAGTTGGAGTTGGACGGTCTCCAGCTTGCTTAATCCAAAATCATCTATAAAACTGATATAGCAAAAACTTTAATTATTTGACGTAGATGATTAATGCCGAATCATCTGAAATCTTGCATCCACTTTGCTTATTGGTCTCCGTGGACATACATATATACCATCTTGGGAGTATCGTTCGAGCTGACAGTACCGCAGGGTGGGACTCCAGTGTTCATGCATGAGTGTGAGATCTGTGCAGAATTGCTGTCGTGTAGAGCAACAATAATTGGCTACATAGCTTGGTCCCGGCGTTTCGGCTATATCTCATATCTATCTTATTGCAATGGTTGCCTTTTAGACAGAACTCTGTTCTAACTACAGAGTGAAAACTTCACGCCAATATCAATTGTTCTTCGATTTGCCTTTGGTAGAATCTGGAGGACATTAGGGGGTTCAGCAGCAGACATAGCAGCCTTCATTTCTTGGAAGAAGGACCAAGGGAGGGATGAAGCCTATGTACTCAAATATTTTCTTCCAATTTACAATTTCTAGTCTTTTGGTTCAATCTGCTAAATGCACATTTGAATTCGGTGAAGAAACCATGAGATTGTCTCCCCTGATCTGATCAGAGCAAGAGAGAAGAAAAATTATTTTGTTTCAATAGAATCGAGAAAAGCCAAAAGGGGATGGTAGACACCACCAAAAGCTCCCTTATTGGACGGACCATCCGGATTCAGATTTTATCTAATCAGTCGTTGATATCTAAGTATAGCCTCACCTCCTTTTTTAATCAAAGGAGAATGAACAAGAAAATAAAATTAATTATACTTACAATGAGACAGAGGTATATGGCAAACAGATGATGCCTCTCACAATCTAAACATGACATTTCATCAAAACTGAAATCATTTCTTTCAGCTTTAAACATCACTATGCTCAAATTTATTAAACATGACAATATCAGCTATCTATTTATCTACCTAACTATTCATTCTTCTTACAAGAAATAATGGAGTGTAATCCTGAAAGAAAAAAAAAGAAGAAAGCAGTCACTGAGTCGTCGTCTTGCGGCCGTGCGGCAGGAACTTGAGAGCTTCCAGCAGTGTGATCCTGAGCCTGCCCAAATGTGGCTTCACATCTTGGTTCTCCAAGTATACTCTGCTGAGTTCGCTCCAACCCTTCTTGTGGATCGATTGAGGATCTGTGAACACAGGGTGGTCCTTCTGGTACTGATCGCTGAGCGTGCTCTCGTCCGCCTGGATGCGGTAGTCCATGTACTTGATCTGCATGTCCGGCGATGGCTTTTCGAAGGTGTCCCTCGCCAGCCACTCCAGGTTGCCCATGGGAACCACCTGGATGAACACGGCACCCGCAGGGAGGAAGACGATGTTGGTAAGCCCGGCGCCGTAGACTCCGATCATCACGTCGGCGGAGTTCACCAGCCTCGCGAACTTCCCCAGGTCGGTGGTCACATCGGGGTCGGCGATCCTCACGTCGAAGCCCAGGCTCATGGCCATGTCCGACATCCCCCTCTCGTTCAAGAACACCCTTGAGCTCCTGCGAGATATGATCAGCAGCCGCGGCTTCCTCCTCACGTCCCACCGGTCACCCGACGGCTCCGCCCTCGTCCTCTCTAGTCCGTACGCTCTCCTCAGCATCTCCTTGAAGTCCGTCATGGAGTGCCCGCTGGGAGCCTTGGCCGGGTCGACCCCGAGTTCCTTGTGGAAGTCGAGTCCTGCGATCACTCGGGGGAAGCACCGCACCGCATCTCGGTCGTTGTCGGCGTCGATGATCTCGTACTTGGACAGCTGCTTGAGAAGCAAGCTGAACTTGCTCAGCCACCAGGGCTTCGCGTCGGCAATGACGAACTGTACCTCGCCGTGGAACCGTGTGGAGGTGATGAACAGAGGGACCATCACGTCGGTGAAGTCGTGGAAGAGGTTTCCGGTGTAGCCGCCGACGGAGAAGACCACGGCGGGGACGGTGTAGTTCTCGGTGCAACTCGGCGGTGCTTCCTGCTCCGTGAACGGCCTGATCGTCCATTCCTTGACGTGAGCAAGAGCGGGCTGGTCGTGCTTCCGGGCGTAAGGTTTCATCTTCCATTCCTGACTAGTGAAGAAAGGGTCTACGAAGATGGTCTGGGCGCTTGCTCTCACCCTTACGTCGCCTTCCGACTCGCAAACATCAGATCTCCGGCTTGTTTCGATGCATACCGGCTTCTTGACCTCCATAGCAGCTTTGTCTCTGCTCACTGCTTCCGACAGTAGCCTGTTGTCTTCTCCATCTTCACGCCCTGCGAACAGAGCAGATTGTTCACAATGCCACATTCGTTATGCATTTTGATTCAACTTCTCATTCCATCTCTTCTTCATCCTCCTCCCTTTTTCCTTTTGCAGTCTTCATTCTACTTTTAAGCTATCGAGTTTGTCGGATGACTTCCATCCCAAAACAGTGCTACTAAAATTACCTTTAAGAGCAAGATCGCCACTCTTAGCTGCCAGCAGCCTGATAGCTCCCATGGTTATTTCCAGTTCCGAAGACTCCCGCGACTTGCCTGCAACAAGAACAGCAGCGTTGTTCTCTGAACAACAGAAGAGCCGTCGCAGTCGAGGAAGACGACATCCAAAAAGGAGAAGTGAAGCGAAGGACAGACCATATGGAGCTGAGCAATAACGGGCCTTGACGAGCGAGAGGATGCACACAGAGAGAAGCATGGATGCGATGATGAAGCCATTTACTGTCCACCTAGGCTCACTCCTGGGAAAAGTCCTGTGAGGCTTCATTTCTTCTTCCCTTCTCCTCCTCCTCCTCCCTGCCAGTTCCCTCTCTTTCTCGTCCGTCCTCTTTTCTGTTCTTATAGTAAGGCGAGGAAGGATTCAATTCCTGCGGAATTGCTTACATGGGGAGCCCATTCCAAATCGATCGATCAGCCAGAGGCTCGTCTACGGTATTGCAATACTCACCGACACAGCAGGATCGTGGGGTTTTGTTTTCTCCATTGACCTGACATGAAATCGACATATGATTGCTCGGCTCTCTTTTTTTCTCATTGGGAATTTCTAAACGTTGATGACCGTGATTGGCCACCTAAAATGAAAGATTGATATGGTATGGGGCTGGATGGTACTTTTGGTTTCCTGTGGCCAGGTAGCAGCAATCGATCATGCATGCACATGGCGGCTTCCAGATTTCGAGTCTAACTAAGACACAGCTTCTTAACAGGCGTAGTAGAAGCCATGGCCACTGGTTTTAGAGCTCAACAAGTCAAAAGTTTGACACTTGTGAGCGCAGAATGCCAACTGCGAGACTCGTCGGTGCAAACACGGCGGCCTATTATTGATTCCATATCATTCATACACGAAGGGTATCTTCCAACTACTACCGCAGTTGTTAATTAATTTACTTCCTATATTATATACATATATCTAACAGAAGATATCAAAAGCATGTTGTATTGGGTGTACGCACCGCCCTGAGGAGTGACTTTTAGCAGGGACCCTCCACAACTCAAATTCTTCTCATTCATCATGTGTTCGTAGCAATCATCGTCTGGAATGAAATGCTTGTACCGACGACACAATGTTAAATGGTTAAGTCGAAAGTTTCTGTGTTCGTCTCTGGATGATACTGAGAAACTTGGCTTACCATTTCTAGACTCAGATTTAGGAAAAGAGACAAACCACTGTTTAGGGTATGATTTGCAACCATTGGCATGTACAGCAACTATTTTCTCTTCTTCACCGACGACCACTGATAGTTAATGTTCAGAATTTGAAATGTTTAAAATTATAATATTAAAATCTCATTACATATTGCCCGTCCTAATGTTTCCTTAGGATACGATGCATTGGTTTTTCAATATTTACAGAATTCTAATAAAATTTTTTAATTTTTTTTTATAAAATTTACCTTATGATATTCTCTAAAATCATAAGATTACCATTTCTATAAAATCAAAATTTTATTTGTTTATTTTTAAAAATTATTTTATATTTATTTATATATCTAGACCATACAAATTTTTTTTGAAGTTTACATTTGGTTATTTACCTATTTATTAATTTAAATAAATAAAAAAATATTTTATTTATTTATTTTTAAAAAAATATTAGAAGGAAGGATAAATTTGTCATGTAAATTACCTAACAACACATGTCTTTTTGTAAAAGGATAAGAGTAGTATATATTGAGAGAAAGATAATTTACAATATACATTTGACGTGTGACCGACTACTAAGACAATAGCAATGATGAAAGGATAGTTCCGAGGGCTAGAAATATTCAAGTCGGACAGAGGTTGATAACATGTAGCCCATTCACTCATAGAAACAAAGCAAATAGGAGAACCCTCTCGAGTAGCCGCTCGATGATGGTGTATATTGACACCGTAGGTTAATTTCTACAGTGACATGCTTCCGATTGCGAAAGGAGAACAAGAGCTTTATAGAAGTGAAGTTGAAATGCTGCCCAGAACGAGAGTCTTCTCGAGCCCACACAACAAAAGTTAAACAGTAAAACACCAAATACATTGAGATCGTCCTTGTCGAACACCTTATGCAACATGAACATCTGAAGCCTAGCTATAGCTACTATACGAAGAGCAAGTCACAATGCGCAGCATGCACCTTCAGTCTGCTCTCTCATGGGTTGCTTCATCGTTCACGACGCAGCGTATGTATCAGTTACCATGATCCAGTGAGGAGACGAAAGGTTTGGGGGGTATCTGCAAGCTCTGCAAGTTCCCTGTTAGCATCTGCAGTACCCGAGTCATGGAAGGTCGATCCATAGGACTCCACTGAATGCACCATAAAGCCACGATAACGAGCTTCTTCATGATTTCTTCTCGCTCTTTAACCTCCATCTGCATTGCCAATCCCAGATCCTGGCTCCGAACTAATCTGTCATACACCCATTCCGGAAAATAGATCTCGCTCTCTTTTCCGATCTCAGGATCAAGGTTCTTCCTTCCCCCTACCATTTCCAAGACCAACATACCGAAACTGTAGACGTCCGATTTGTAGGAGACCGTCCCAAAGTTTCTCGAGTACATCTCCGGGGCGATGTAGCCCATCGTCCCCCTCGCAGCCGTCATGGTCACCAGGCTCTGCTCCCTGGAGCAGAGCTTGGCAAGACCAAAGTCCGAAATCTTCGGATTGAGTTCATCATCCAAAAGAACGTTATGGGGTTTGATGTCGAAGTGAAGAATGCGTTGTTGGCATCCTTGGTGCAAATACTCGACGCCCCGAGCGATGCCTGTCGCGATGTGGAGCAACTTCTCCAAGCTCAGAGACGGCTTGTCCGCTTCTTTAGCGTCCCTGGGGAAGATGCGCTTCTCCAAGGACTCGTTGGGCATGAACTCGTAGACGAGAGCGCGGGTTGACCCCTCGGAGCAGAATCCCAAGAGGCGGACGATGTTGACGTGGTGAATTCTTCCGATGGTGGCCACCTCGTTGATGAACTCCTCGCCCTCGCCTTTGGATTTCTCCAGCATCTTCACCGCTACGGGAATTCCACTGGGTAGCTCGCCTTTGTACACGCTTCCGTATCCGCCTTGCCCCAGCTTGTCCTTGAATCTCTTGGTCATCCTCTTAACATCAGCGAAACTGTATCGTGTTGGCTTCGCATCGCTATTATAGGTTGCTAGAAACTTTTCGACCTTCACACGCGTTTCTTGGTCTCTCGCAGATTTCCTTATGACGTACAAGAGAGTGAGGAGTGCTGCCAATACAACCACAACAAGTCCACCACTGGATAGGCCTGAGAAGAAGAGAAATTGTGAGGAGATTACTCTGCGATTCTTCTCATACAAAAGTTGTATGTAAGAAATGGTTTGAGCACTCACCTACAATGAGCTTAGAGTTGGGACCTGCAAAGAAGCAGAAGAGAGCAGTCACTGGGAATTCCCTTCACTGTTACTTGACTTATACAGGAACAACTAAGACAGGCAAAATAATAACTAAGAAGATTCATTGAATTGGTTAGTGCTTTAGTGCTCGATGGATACACTACCGTTAGCTTGAATTTAGATATTTTGGGCTAATTATTTTATTTGATTGATTGAATCATCGCCAACTATATCAAGAGAGACCAAGAGAAACTAGGCATGATGAGGGGAGGAGACAAATAATTTCTAAGTATTTGACAATTATATCCCCCATTAAATTACGTTTAATTATTTGGGTCATTAGTCTCTACTTGATAAAAATAATGAGTCCATCTTATGTCGCATGCTCAATCAATCAATCAATTTAGTTCTGGGTGGAACTTATCCTCTGCCAATTTCTAATCTAGCAATGGATTCATAACATGAAGCAAAAGGTCCACCGGAAGTAATTGCCCCACCAAATCTATCGACACCAAGTATCGGACACAAAGAATGGTGGAAGCTTACCATGACGAGGCCCGCTCATACAGTAGGTTTTGTTTCTCCTTCGGCTGAATCCACAGCGCTCGTTTGCTCTCTCACAGGCCTTGCATGTATCGATCTCCGGCATCGTCAGTTGAAGGTTCATTTCTTGCGTTCGAATAAAGTCCTGCACCGTCTCATTGAATGAGTCGTCCCTATTTTCAAAGTAAGAGATCTCACTAGGAGGCGGGTCCACGGTGCAGCCGGCAGGCATCTCGTCCATGGACTCGTACGCTTTGGCGGCATAACCGAAGCGGCCTTCACTGCCCAGGCACGAGATCGGCCCAGCAATCCATTCCGGAACAGGTGTTATCTCTGTCGTGCAGCTCAGCAAAAGAAGGTCGTAGTCATATACAGGCCGGTAGATGGTGGTGGTGAGGTTGGTGGAGCTGAGGTTCCGCAGGGGGCACCGAGACCATGACTCCCCAAGCTTGATTCGAACGATGCCGAACTGGTAGTAGATATCGATCACTTTGCAGGGTCCTATCTGCGGGAGTGCGAGGACGGCGTCACCGCCGGAACATGAGACCTTTAAGCCTGGAGCACCGCAATACGAAGGACTGGTTTGCAGCCGGAAGGGGTATCTGATCGGTAGACCTCCACACGTTGCATTCGTGCAATCTTTTATGAAGTCGTCGTCTTCGTCGGCCCAAGTCATCTCGATGTAGGAAGCTCGGAGGAACACGAGAAAGAGGGTGCAGAGGAGCCGAGACATGGCCTCGCAGGGGCATGGGAGGGAGTGGCCTTCGCCTTCAGCTCTTAGGGGAGACAATTGATCGGGGAACTACGCGATGGTTTGACCATTCTTGCCGTGATCGCTCGGAAGATGAGATGTCAAAGACGACCGAGTCAGGGAGGGAGGGGAGCGTGGTGGGGTTTCAATTAAACGAGTGGGAGGTGACAACGACTCTCCTGTCCGTCCGTCCGTCCGTCTTCTCCACTTCAAATCAGAAGTAGATTGACCGTGATAGACACAACATATAAAATAGAGTAGAAAAGGAATCGTGACGCACCTTCGTGGAAGTTGCACAGGATAAAAAAAAAAAAATCTTAGTATAGAAATAAATTTTTATTTAAAATTTTTAAAAATTAAAAAATTATTATTTTATAAATATCTCATATATCTTTTATGTCTTGATGATATAAATATATAACTATGGTTTTCTTTTATAATGAATATTGAAAAGGTAAATAAAAAAAACAAACCATTTCGTATTTAGTATGATATTAGGTACAATAACGATTTATGCTTGAGTTTGGATTAACCTGAAATGTGCTTGTAATTAATAAAAAAATTTATTTCATTTTATGGACAAAGAGAATAGAGAATGTCAAACCATATAAATATCATATTTATTTTCTATTATATTCTTTATTTATTAATCTTTGGGTTTCAAGGTCTTCTCTCTCGCTATGCTATAAAATATGAACATAGTTCAAAAGATTTTATGTTAAAAAATTTAATAAAGATGAGCCATAAAAATTAGAAGGAGTTTAAGCATGTTATATTTTATTCAAGACACAAAAATATATTACTCGGTAGTAACAAGTATTTTTGAATTCCTAGAGTTAGTATTCTTGGAGGATAAGAAATCTTAGTATAAAAAAGACTACTACTTGTGAATAAAAAATCTTTAAAATTAAGGTTTGATTATTTTATAAATATACTACCTATCTCTAGGTTTTGATGAGAAGAAAAATATAAAAAAAATTCTTCGATTGTGTATAAGAGGGATGTATAAGAAAATTTAAGTTTGGGTTCGAGTTAACTCTATAATTGATGACTGAAGAATTTAATTTTTTCATAAATATAGATTAAAAAAAAGTTAGGCATTGTATATTTATACATATTGACGAGGGGTTGATTCCCTCACAGGAATTAAAATAATTAATCCCTTAATCATGAATTGATTTAGGATATATTAAAATATAATTATTATCAATCATTTATATTTTAATTTGCTCCTATTAATGATCCTTTATTTGATCAGCTCAGTGATCCTCTTTACTGATGGGGAACAAATATGTCATGACTGGTGAGTCAGCACGACTAGGTCCGCGGGCCGATATCGGGAGCTCTCTGCGGGGTGATTCGAATGATGAAGTGGCCAAGCCCTCGAGAAGGAGTGCTGGTTGGCATTGGTCGGGGTCGGGACTGGTTGACAACTCCTCTCTGTCGAGTGGATCGCGATCCCGTGCCGAGTCCCTCATCGTCAACGAACGATCGTTCTCCTGCAAAAAATGGCCTTCGTCGGGTGGTACCTTACTGTGGCTCCTCCGACGAACAAGTTAGTAACGAGAAGGATTGCTTTTTCCCTTCTTTTTGTTTCTTTTTCCTCTCCCTTGGCCGGAGGCCGGCCATGAGTTTTATACTAAGGCGCGAGGGTTGATGGAGCGTTGATTCGACATCATCACTGACCCTCAAGGGATGGGACAGCCCTTCTGGGACGTGCAGAGCGGTATCGGAGGGCACCGCCCCGAGCTCCCGGGACGGGACATGTGGCTTATCTTCTAAATACGAGCTCCCGAGACGGGACGTGTGGCATGGGCTCTGACTTAACATGCAGCGTTGGCTGTGACGTGTCCAGACCACCAAAATATACCGTATCATCTACCATCTCGATCACTTTTGTCTACATATAAACTTTGTGGCTTCTACGAAAACGACATACGTGTTAACACAATAGAAAATTTTCGACGACTACTCTAATCTTCCAAATCACAATAAAGAAATATCTCCTTGACGCGACTTGTTTAGTCCGATGGTATTAATGCCGGGTGCTGTGGGGCTGCTTTTTGAATTGAGTGATAGCCATCTCTCCCTTATTATTGGAGACACTACTTGTAATTCGTTTCTTACAAAAAGAAAGCATATGAGTATTTTTCTATTCTCTTTCATTAGCGACTCTTTTTAGAATTTTCAATTCAGCTACGTTAAGCAATTATGTTTAGTAAGTGATAAAGAAATAATTTATTATGCCAATCGATTTTGATTTAGATCAACACCAACACCTTGAAATCGGAGCTCTTACCTTGATCGATCCATTGTTTCCTTAACCCCCTATTGCAAAATGATCACAAGATCAACTAGTCCTAAGTTAAGCGTCGCTCCTTTGACCAAATATCATTCTTCGTTTGGTCAAACACGTTTTATATCATCGATTACGTCAGTATTAGAAATTATCCTTAATGTTGATGAGCATCATCTTCTACCAAATATCCATATATAGTCGACTATTCCTATCAATCATCAGTATCCATCAAGAACCACTTAGTTGCCAATTGTACAAGATAATATGATAATCACAAGATAGATTAGCATAGTTAAACATAGACATATATATATATATATATATATTTGAAACCATCCTTTACTAACTTAAGAGCTATTAAAGGGTCATGAGAGAAGTTTGCCGGGTAAAAGCTTAGAAAATAGATTTAAATTTGATACAATTAATAAAATTTAGAAATCATCGAGAATCATATATCAGCTAGCATAAGGAATGATTCCCAGCCCCCTTCGTATACGTTTGTGATTGAATCCATTTAACCAAGCATAAGATCGAGTATTCCTTCGTTGTGGGGACAATCATAGGAAGGTTGACATAGATAATGGTATCATGAGCACGAGAAGAAAAGGTAGCACCGGAAATTAAAAAAATAATTAAGAAATATAAAATATCTAATGGAAAAGAAGACGATCTTTGATTGAGAAATCTATGGTCCTGTTTTAGTCTCGTTCCAATTATATGTTGGGTTCTATTTAAATAGTGTAACTCGTCCGAAAAGACTGCCTCATCTCTCACTTTCTTCAAAAATTATCATATTTTTAAGAAATCCTAAAAATATCTGATGAAACATGGAATAACCTTTTTTTTCTTTTTCTTTTTTTGAAGAATTAAAATGTTTAGTTTTAGTTAATTCAACACTTAACAGGCTGAGATTTTTAATCTTGGTCAATATAAGCTGAAATTATAAGGTTTTACCCACAAGTTTTATAAAACCTTGAAAAGCTCTAAATGATCTTTTTTTCTATTTTTGTGCATTTGAAACACCTATTTTAAAGTTAATTCAACCCCTATAAAGCTGATTTTTTTAAAAAAGTTTTGGCTAATTGATAGGAAATCTAGAAAAATTTGGGCCGAAAATCACTTGAATATTATTAGAGAATTTTTCTGAAGGAAAAAGAAAAATTCTTTTGAATTTTGACTTATATAATTTTGTTAATGGAGTTACACTGTTTATTAATCCTATTCAAGAATAGTGTAACTCAACTTCCACTTTTTCAAAAATTCTTAAATTCTTAAAAAAAAAACCTTAAAAATGACTTACAAAAACTTAAATAACCATTGGTATTGGTATTGGTAATAATATTAGTAATATTTTAGTGTTATTATTATAATGATAATGGTAATGATATTACTCTTATATTGGTATTAGTACTATAATGGTAATGGTATTGGTATTATATTGGTATTGGTAATGGGGGCACTAAATAGGAAATTCGAAAAAGGAGCATCATCTGAGAAAGCCCAAAAAAAAATAAACATTTTCAAGAAAATCACTCATTATTGCAAAAAAAAATCTATAAATTAAGAAATTTATTTAAGTAAAATATTAACTAATTGGATGAGAGGGGAAAGAGATTGACAAACAAGCAAAAAAAAAAAACACTATAAAGCCAACAAAAAGACTGATTATTCTGGATGAATACTCACAACTTAGTAGATTGATTCAATGTCTTAAGAATAAAAAGAAAAAAAAGAGAGAGAGAGAGAGAGGAGCTTTCATCCCATGCGAGCTAATTATATATTATCCTTTATAGTTAAAGTTCCTTGGTATCTTGGTTCCTAGACTTAAAAAATTTACATTGGAATCTCTATAGTTATGAAAGTAAAATATCCAACTTTATTTATCCTAATATTATCGATTTTACTAGTGGAGACATAAAAATAAATGATAAAAAGGATAATTTTAACATTATAATTGGTGGTGTCAGACGACATCAGCGGTGGTGGATGAAGGTACCACTGGAGGCCGTTGGTGGCTGTTATGGATGAGGAGTGCAACAACGAGAAGTGAGGGTTGCTGTGCATCTGTATCGACGTTGACGCAGTTATCGAGCGACCCTTTTGTCACTCTGTATCTGTATCGGTGTCGACACAGATATAGAGCAACGTTATTGTTCATCTGTATCGACGATCCTTTCATTGCTTGATAACTACGTCGATGATGACACGGATGCAGAGCAATGAAAGGGAAGCTTGAGTGGTTGTTATGAATACGAAGAGTGACGACGAAAGGTGAGGATTGCTCTGCATCTACGTCGGCATCAAAATAATTATCAAGTGACAAAAAAACTCATAATTACAAGAATTTCAATGTAATTTTTTTAAATTTAAGAACCGAAATGCTAAGATAAAAGATAATATGCAATTAACCATGGATTTCACTTGGGAGTTGTCTAGTGCGTTATTGTAAAAGCCTATTGTCGGAGTGTGATACTCGTCCTATTTTATTGATGGCTCGCCTGCATGCATGCTTTGATAGAGCTGGAAAAGGGATTAAAAGAACGCAGACCAAATTCAAATACAACCATGGATGCACGGAGGGGGCAAGCAAAACCAACATGTAAGAAGACAACACGCTGTATATAAGAATACAACTACGCAAAGCAAACATAATAATTCTTTAGTTCAAGAATCCATGGCAGAACCCCCCCCCCCCCCCCCCCCCCCCCCGACCCCACATCCCCCGACACTGGACCACACNNNNTTCAAAAAACCCCGGCAGACCCCCCCCCCCCCCCCCGACCGGAATAGATAACCATGTCCTAAAAAGCATCCACACGCTTTCTCATCACTACCAAAGTGTAGGTTGCTTCTAATCATCGCCCCCTATTGGTCGGTCGGACTTGAAAACCAATTAAATTCAAAAGAGTAGGTCAATCAAACACCCATTCCAAACAAACAAAGCAAAAAACTTGAGTTCCGATGATAGAATACAGATTAGACGTGTTAGACAAATCTACACTGAACCTGGACATTTAGATTCCAACACATGATAGCCTGTGCAACATGGAACCATCACGTTGTGAAGAATGTCCAGAGCTTCCTCCCCACTGAAGCATTCTGTTGCTCGCATTCCTCCTCATCCTCATCCTCATCATCTGAAGGAGTTGCTGGTCTGCTTCCCGTGGCTGCATCATCCAGAATATGCCCATCTTCTCCACTCTGATAGCTGACTTCAACTGATTTCACATCATCATCATTACTCTCTGCCTAAGCACATGAGATACAGCACATTAGGCCCCATCCATACCAAGTACTCAGAAAAAAGAAAGGCAATGAATGTTTATGCATCTCAGACGCACAAACTAAACTCTAATGTCCCGAGCATATCCTAGTTGACCAAAGTAGGCCAACTAATTTAGCGATATTCCATACAAGCTCCCAATAGGTAAATGAGCCATGTGAGCTACTCCTAGTGCAACTTTAAAAATTAAAAAAATAAAAAAAGACTTCTTTCAACAAATAGTTTCTCTAACTGGAAGCATCCTCTGCAATTAGTAAAAGTTCCAATCAACAGCGATGTATCTGAATAGCATGATCACATTGCTGATTTTGTGAAATACATTCCAAGTGTTATGCATCTAATCTACAATAATAAACAAAAATATTTCATATATCCTGACCTAGTCTAATGAAGTCTGCCATATAATGAACCCAATTCCAAAAACCGAACGACATCTATAAAACCAAGAAGCTCCAGAAAATTCACATCCCAAGTCATTCAATTCCCGATGCAATCTAAAGACTTCAACTTACTTGAACAATCTTCTGGGAGGATATCTCACGTACTTCTGCGATACCTACCGCAGCTGTCTTTTGCAGCATATTTGATGCTATTATGCTATTAACAACATCTGACACAGGTTCAACAGCAGGTCTAGAGGATCCTTCACCACCACTTTCCTTCAGTATCTCATTTCCAGTTAATTGTCGATCATAGCCAGCCTTAAATCCTTTAGTCTGATCAGACATTGTTTGAGCTGCAGTAGTGGTAGCTGCACTGAAAGACAGAAACAAACTTGAAAAGTGAGCAAATTGTTTTCATTGCTATGGTTCCAATGCCAAAAACAAGGTTCTAATGCTGGGGAACTAGTTAAAAAATGTAAGCGAGAAGCATGAACAGCGGCAAGGCAAGCATCTCCTTGATACATTCCATTCACACCCGTTATCATAAGAAATAACCCAATTTCTCATTAGAAAGGAGACTGAATAGTTCCAATTTTTTACTATACCACATGATTATGAAAATCATACTTAAGTAGCTTTGATGGGAGCCAACTTACATTGTTGACCGTCTGAAATTGTAGCGCTTCTCTACAGGAACTGCAGAAGCCAATATCTGCCTCCTTTTGCGGTGTCCTCCAAGTGAAATGCTCTCAGAGTGTGCCTCACTATCCTCAGCATCCGGATCACTATTTGTCACTCCAGATGTCTGAGCAACACGCCGCTTCCGCCCTGCACTTCTCACCGTCCTAGTAGCATGGACTAAATCTCCTTGGATATTCTCTGGGGCATTTACAGGATCTTTTGCTTCCCCATTATGTGGTCCATGATTCTTCTCATCAGAACTCTGCTCAAGGATAGCTTTTGCATCTTTAACAACTGCCTTAATGGTGTGTGTTCTCTTTACAGCTTTTGGCCTTCCTCTCCTGCCAGGTTGAGATTGTCTTTGTTTTAAAGACACACGTAGGTTGTCACTTCCAGCGGGTGCATATTTTTCTCTATCATTTAGAGAAACAGAGGGCATAGCCAGCTGGTCTACTACATCCCTGACACCATTATCCATCTGGGTCTGGGTCTGGGTCCTCATAATATGAATAGTATTATTTGCTACTTCAAAAGAAGGTTCTGGCTCCTCTACAACTCCACATAGCCTTTTAGATTCTACATTGTCTCCTATCCCAGTAACAGATTGGGCCCTCTGGCTGTCAGAAGAATCAACAACACCATAGGATGCTGCAGGTTTATGGCTGGCTTCACCATCAAAAGCTTCTCTGTTGAGACTTGAATAAAGATTAGAATTGTCCAGTGGATGCTGAGAAGAATCCAAAACCTTTTTCCCAGGAGAAAGGTTAAAAAGTCTTGAACATTTTTGCAGCCATGACATGCGGCCACCAGAAGCTGTAGGAGAAACCTTAGCATTAGTAGTCTCAGCATTTGTGTCATTCAGATGCTCTTCAAAACCCAGGTTTGGTAGTTGAACATCTCCTGCATCTTGGATGCAGAAAGTGTCCAAATCACCAACTAAAAGCCCACAGTTTTTGCATGTCTTCTGCTCAGCCTGAGCCAAAAAGCGTTCTTTCTCCTTCATAAATTCTTCCCTTTGTTCTTTAAGATTCCTGCTAAGCATCCGAAGAGCATCAATGTCCTTCTGAATCTCAAGTCGGTCAATTTCTAGCCTTTTTCTGTACGAAGAGAGATCTTCTTTTTCTCTTTCTAATCGATCTTCTTCCATTTTTAGCTTCTGAATCTTTAAATCATTTGAACTGCTCAAAGATTTCATTTGGTTAAGATCCAAATCCCTTTTTCTCCGAAAATCATTCTCTTTATCAAGCAATTTCTTCTCCATATCCTCCTGTCTTTTCTGCATATCCATCTCAAGCTCATGCTTGCAAAGCTCGAGTTCTCGAGCCATATCAGCTCGTTCCCGCTTGAGCATGTCAAGGGCCTCCAACCTCTCATGCTCCATTATTTCCCCAAAGGCTTCTGTCTTCTGATTTAGTTCCTCCAATTCCCTCTCAAAATTAGCACTTGCTACCAGAGCCTCATTGTTCAGCCTTTCTTCTTCGTCATGTCGCCATTTTTCAAACTTCTCTCTTTCATCATTAAACTTCTTTCTCTCTGCTTCTAATGCTAACTTTTTCTCATCTAGCACTTCCCATTCTTCTTCAAACTTCTCCCTTTGCTGTTGTAGATCCTCGGTATCTCGAAGAAGTGATTCCTTCAATATCCTGCAATCCTCACTTTCTTGCTTCAAATTGGACTGCAGCAGTAGATGTTCTTCCCTCTCTCCCTTGGTCAGCCTAAGATTTTCTTCTTCCTTCATAATTTGTTCTTTCCTTGATTCGATTGCAGCCTTTAAGCTCTCAAGATCAGATTTAGACTTCAGAAACTCCTCACTATCACTAGCCAGTTGTTGCCTTTCTTTCTCCAATTTCTTTTCATCATTTTGGACAGATTCCTCCCACTTCTTCAAATCTTTTGATTTTAAATCGACGTCTTTCTCCTTATCCATCAATTTTTGCAAGTTCATTTGTAAAGCCTGTTCTCTTTTTGTGATTTGCTCCTCCATACTGTCAATTTCCCTTCTCTTCTTCTCCACTTCACGTATTTTACATTCTATCTCCTTACTCAAAGATTTTCTCCTTTTCTCTAAATCTAACTCGAACTCCTCTTTCTTGGTGCTTATTAACAAATTGTGATCATCAAGAAGCTTTTGAATCTCAACCTACAGAATAAAAATAAAATACAATAAAAGGCCAGTGTCAATGACATGAAAGAGAAATAAGAGATCAAATAGCAAGAGATGTCTCTTGGATACAGAAGAATCAGAGACCTCAGGATAATCCAGTTCGATCTTTAAACTAAAGAGCACATTTAAGAAACAAATGAAAGTACAATGTCAGACTAAGTAAAAAATAGTACCATGTCTTTTATAATTATTAAAATTAAGAATAGTACCATGTTTTTCAGAAAAGAAAAATAATGCTATTTATCAAATTTATGACAAGTATAATTTATAATGAGAAGGCAAGGACTTAAAGAAGGGAGCATTCTATTAGCAAATATAAACACTTCAAACAAAACTCACTCTTTCCCTAGCATTAAGTTTTTCTTCTCTTGAAATCAAGTCTTTTTCCTTGTTCTCCAGGCTTTCAACCTTAACATCCACTTCCTGCAATTGAGTCAAAGATAAAGTACCACATTACAGAGGACAACTAATATCAGTATAAACAATACAGGAGTCTGCACCTTTTCTTTGGCAGCTAAAGAACTGAGTCTTTTTGTAATTTCTTCTTCTTTTGTCTTCAAAGACTTTTTGGTGGCTTCAATCATCTTCCGAGCCTCTTCAGCATCTGCTTCTTTCTTCTTAAGAACCCTATCTGCCTCATTAGTTCGATCCTCTCTTTCGTTAAGATACCTCTGCGTCTCAACAAGCCTCTTTTGACTATCTTGAAGCTTTTGTTCCCAGTCACGCAGGTGTTCTCTTTGTTCAGTAATGTCCTTTTCATGTAACTTCCGTCTAGACACCAAGAGTATCATACAAGGATGACATACAACTAGAAAGAATATACTACACCCAAACGGAACTTAACCATATCCAGAGTGAAATTGGCAGACAAATCAAGAAATGACGTAAAAAGACATACCCAGAATCAAATAAGAGATACTCTTTTTGAAGTTTATGTTCACGAGCTTCCACATCCTCCATTTTCTGTCAACATCAGAACTTTTACGACTTGCTTCTGCTAGCTTGGCATCTGCAGCATGCAACTTTTGTTCAACTTCCAAATATTTTTCTTCTAATCCGATTTCTAGGGCATGGGCATCATCTAACTTCTTATCAGATGTAAACTTGACTTCTGCAAGTTCAGAACGCATCTCACGCAAAGCCTTTTCGAGCTGCAAATGTTGTGAATCCATAAAAAAAGAAAGAAAACACTTAGGTAACAAGGATAATCACTGCACATAGAAGAGGTATAGGAAAGTAAACTAATGAAAAGGAACCATACAAGATTATGTGATGATAAGCTTATTTCATTCATAGAGTAAAAAAGTCAAACTTTGCAGAGAATGTTAGGAAAGACCATAAATAATCAAAGAAGATCAGTTTGGTAATGGACCCTCTAGTTAGTGACCTGAAAGGATTCACGTAGTTGATTTCAAATAATAACAGTACCCTCTATTTAATAACTGGAAAGGATTTGTGCAGTTGATTCCAAATAATTGGGAGCAACAGCTCCTTTTTTTTTTGGGAACAATAGATTGATAATGTTGAAAGAAGGAACTTACCAAATCACCTCCAGGAATCAGAAAATGTTCTTAATGGAACAATACCACAAGTAACAGATATCACTTGCTCATCTTCCAGGGTCATGCAGATTAGGTAAGAAGCCAAACATTATTCAAGTTCTATAACAAATTAAAAAAGGAAGTTCCCAAAGAAGTAACATTGAAAAATGAGGGGAGAGAGACAGGGAAGCAAAAGAATCTGGAGAAATAAAAAATAGATGATGAATTAATTAGTTCGCATCTCTTGACATAACATAGACCATTTCTATCCAATTTTGTACTAAAGTAATGCCTCCACTTATTCACAAGCAAAATAAAATAAACCGCTTGAGAAAGTGTCAACACCTCAAATGACCTAGCTTATAAACTAGTCTCATAACAAGATTTAATCCAGACACAAAGACAAACTGTGCTTGTTAACGAGCAAGTGGCATGAAAAGTATGATTGCCACATTGATTTCACATGTGAAGTTATTATGAGCATTCAAACATCATTGAGTGCTCCCATTATGTTTCAAAAACAAAATATTTAATAACATAGTATGCCAAAGGCATAAAAATAGAAAAAATCTTTAACCTGATGCAGAAAGAGATCCTAACTTATGATACAAGGAACCATGGTTTTTTCAAATATCATTGTTGTGTACAGATGGTACCAACCATATCACAAAGACCTGGTACCACAAAGGCATACATGCACGGCTATACTTGTCAGCGTCTAGTACCTATATATCACCTACATTTTTTGGTATTTGATTTTATGAACAAAGGCATAACATATCATTGCATAGTACCTATATATCACCTACATTTTGGTATTTTATTTTGTGAACAAAGGCATAACATATCAATGAAACATACTAGTGATTTCAATAATGACATTGGAACTTACAGCCTTGCTAAGAACCACAACCATATTAATTACATGTTCATGTTTATCCATGGAAAATTACTGCACAAAAAGAAGAGCTGGCTCAATGAGAATTTTAAGTCAGAAAGATGATATTCAATAGCACATATCTAGAAATCTAGTTTGCTCAACAAGAATTATCATGCTTATTCTTAAAAGAAGATACATGATTTAGCATGACCCTAGAGGCTTTTGTTCAACTTTGTTCAACAAAAAAATTGAAGATGAGAATTAAATTCAACTCATACATCTGAGACACACTGTTGTTCAACTCCCAAGGCCTTCTGCAAATTCTCTTCTCGTTTTGCAAATTCAGAAATGGAAGCCAAGTGTGCTGATTTATCCTTTTTTAGAGTTTCATCTACTTCTGCAAGTGCTTGACAAATTTCTTCATACTTCGAAGCCCAGTCCTTCTTCTCAATCAAAAGAAGACCCATGTTGTATTGATATTCGTGAAGCTACATATAAAACATTTGATGAATATAATTCACTTAGCACAGTTCAGACTTAATTGTTAGACAAAAACGATAAAGAAACCAAAATAAACATGCTTGTCAATAAACAAAATTGAAGTAGAACTTTTCATACTTTCATTGTGGATGTCACAGATGCATAAAATAAACACAGAAATATTGCTAAACAAAATCAACGAAGTTTTCGCTCCATCTGGATCTCGATAGAATTCACCCTCCACAAAGAAAAATAAAATATTATAGTTCCCCCAGTGCGTCCATTCCTTACTGACAGGATAAATAGCAAAACAGACAGTAGAACCGAATGTAATGCCGGTATATTTATGCGGAACTACACTAGCATACTCCAAAATTGAAACACTGATGTAGCCAAGGAAACAATCATCAAATCACTATTTCAAAGCACAACCTTATCATGAAATCCACAAAAAGACCAACTCAGTCCAATTAAACTCCAAAAATACATGTGTTACTTATATGTTCTCAATCTACAGGCATGCAAACTAAGAAAAGCAATGAACAGAAAAAAGATGCACTATCCCTTTGCAAAAATGTAGCATAGAAAAATCCAGCCACTCCATGTTATCTCATGAAATCAAGGAGACAAAGCCAGAAACCTTTCACCCTCTAACTTTAATTACTTAATATCAGACTTCAACACTCAACCATGGCATGTGCATTTGTCTATGCACTCCATCTCTTTCCAGTTTTGAAAAAAGAGAGGGAGACGGAAAAAGAGTGACATCACAATCTACTCATACTCACCACTCCACTTTCCTATGACAGATGCTTGGCCCTGTCATAGGAAGAGATGCAAACAAGAACATGAAGATTAGATGAAAAGAAAAAAGAAGAGAGGTGCTCACCATTAACTTAAGGCCATGCACATTGTCTAGCACTTGGGACAGTACATGCTAATATATTCTATAACAAAAGTTAACAAAACAGAGTTCTTTCAAAATTCCAACCTATGCATTTATACTATACAAGGCTTCGCCACAAGTACTTTCTAAACCATGCCACAAAGTTTGCAAAGTTGCCGCTTGTCACCCTATATATGGCATAAAAAAATCCATGTGAATACCAAAATTAAAAAATATTTGATAATTCTGAAAGATACAATATGTATTTTATTAATTTCTGAAATAACAAACAATGGATGGCATGAGTTGATAGCTAGTTCAAACATAAATAGAATCAACCAATAATTAAAGCATATTTTTTTCAGATATATCAGACTCAACATACACAGTCTCTCTTTCGATGTTTATGGAATTTGCTACCTATATTACACTTCCCTTTCAACCAAAGTCATGTTAGATAGCTTACACATCCTTTGCCAAAAATGAGACAGCAATAATTGGAAATATAGATCAATTGTATCCAAGGACAGAAATGGGCAGGGTGCTACATCAAAAGGCATAGAAATATCCGAACCAAAGAACAACGGCATATAAACAAGTCAAATTATCCGATGGGTTTAAAGAGGTCAGAAGAACCAGGACTTTTAGGTCCAAGATTCAAGACATGCAAATAACTTTTCCTTGTAGCATACAATTCAGTCTTGCCTTGTAAACGAGAAGTTGTCCATCCCCCAAATAACATGCAAGTTGACTTCTGACACAAAATTCCACTAAGCCATCAACTATATAATACAATCCATAATTAACACAAGAATTTGAACGTTCACAATTAGCATGGTTAGGGAAATCTGCATAAACAAAACATTAAGACAGCAAAGCGACGATGTCACCACTTACCTCCTTCTCCAGTTCTGAAATCCTCTGAACGAGAGCGTTCCTGTCCTTCCTCTGCAGGCTAGACTCATCCAGCAGTCCAGCCTCTCTGAAACTCCGCCATACCTCCGCATCACCTTGATCCACAACCCCAATGCTGCCATTCTCTCCAAGTAAAGCCTGCAGTGGAGGTGGCGGAGGCAGCGCCTCCACCGCGCTCTTCCCCTTGCCCTTCAAGAAGGCTACTCCACTGCCAGTCCTAGTGTTCACCGCAGGGGTCGTCATCCTATTGTCGACCCCATCGCCAAACCTTGGCGAAGGCGACCACCCTTTTCTCTGCGGCGTAAACATCAAGAACCCCAGCTCGTCATCAAGAAACTTTGAGACGAAGACCAGCACGAACGGAAGGGCCTCCCAGTCCCAAATTGGAGACCCCACAAGCCCCGATTACCCACAATCCAAGCTAATATCCGCACCTCCAAATAGAGAAAAGAAGATGGAAGACTAGAAAGAAGGCGAGCAAGAATCCGCGAATTTGTTCAAAGATTTGGCCAACAGGGGAACTTGGATCAAGGGGGCTTTAGAACCCTAGTCCGAATAGAAACCTCAGATATATTTGGGGAACAGAAATCGCGGGGAAAAGTGGGAGGAGGGAGGAGATCGAAAAGAAAGAAAGAAAGAAAGAAAGAGAGGGAGGAGGCAAAAAAAACCTAGAATTGGAGGAGAAACAGAGAACGCAGAACGGGAGGATGAGAGGGTAACTTTTCGTCGCTGGGCCTCGCGACCGCACCCTTTTGCCCTGTTTCTTCTCGCGATCGCTACCGCTTTTAACTGGACCGGCACCACCGTTCTCGGTGCCTTATCGTGACGAATCTGCCCCTGCGCTCACCACGGCAAGGGTTTTTTAGTCATTCCACTATATGAGACGACGTGGAACGGTGAAGTTTGTGACCATGTCGACCAAAATACCCTTTTATCATTCCCCTTCGATGCCCGCAATCCCGGGCACTATTCCGTCAATCCGGATGGCGCTGTGCGGTTGGACTCGAACCGGTTGAGTCGCGGTGACCCAGTAAATAAGGGCATTTATGGTAATCAAGACGAACGAATGTTGACCAGATTCGCCGTTGACGCAACCAATGCGGTGGCCTCGACTCAGAGACGTTCGAGTCGCTAAGGTCCAATAACGAAGGACATTTATGGGAATCGAGGGGGCGGGAACGAAGTCGGTGGGGCCTGCGTTCTCGTAAAGATTTGGATTTATTAGTGATAGTATATATTCCCCGTATTTATGTCTTTTTTTTTTTCTTTTTCTTTTTCTTTTTTTTTATGAGGCGGTCATCGTTTGGATGATTCGATTTTTTTTTTTCTCTCTCTTTAGATTACTTTTCATCACATAATTAAAAAAAAAAAAAGGTAAATTGGAAATATGGTTTTGAAGGCTATGATGGACGGACTCGGTGACAGAATCAAGCCGATCTTCCAATTTTCCCGAGGGAACATGGTCGTTCCAAGGAGAAAAATAGACGGACCTTGTTTTACATAGTTTATATGGGAATCGGTGAGAGGATCTCACTACTTTTAGGAGAAGGAAGAGTACCAAATTGTGGTAACCAGAAAAGTTTAGGGATAATGGGAAGAGCTCAGTAAGTAATTTAATTTTTAATGGAGTGAGATCATAAAATTATTTAGGTAAATGAAAAATTGAAGACTAACTAATAAAAGATTTGCGTCTAAATAGCATTACCAAAAACATGATCAAATTAAACCAAAATACGAGCACAGAATCATGATGATCGTTACATCATATATATTTAAAATATAAAAATCTCAAGTTTATTAAATCATAATATTTAATAAAATATCTAAAATAATGAGTAGAAAGAGATTGGCATGTAATGAGCAACTATTCTTTTTATCTAGAGGGTCTAAAATATAATTGAAATCACCCAAAATATATTGAGGTAAATTCGAAAAGTTCCCATAAACAATTTATTTATCATTTATGGTAAATTCGAAAAGTTCCCATAAATAAATATGTCGTCTATTTGATATAATGTGTTATCATTTATTTGATATAATTATTTATCTCATAAATTTTATAAATATATATATATATATATAAACGATTTATTTGTTATAATAAAAATAAATCTCCCTCGAGCCCCTCGATTTATTTATCCATAAGAGGAGCCTCTTGCCAAAGGCATTATTGACGACAAAAGAAAGATGTTAGGTGCAACCATCATCTCTAATGCTCGTTTTGAACCATTGGGCTATTGCTCCTTGTCTTCACCAATGGCTTTAGGAAGAGATAGGGCTATTGCTCCTTGTCTTCACCGATGGTTTTAGGAAGAGATAATTCAAATGGCAGAAATCAATTTTGTGATTCAAATGGTAGAAATCAATTTTGTGACCCAATCGATCACATTTTTCATAAAAAAAACAACTTGAAATAAAATCATAAAATACAACTTAAAAGGAGTGACAGACATTCTATACCTACAACTTATAATTATCAATTTCGTACTTCCATTAATAAAACTGTTGACATTAAGATAAATAAAACTAAATATTTTACTTTTATAATTATAAAAAATTTAATATATTTTTTTTAAAATCGAAATATTAAAAAATCTAATATAATATATAATTAACTCATACATCGTGCCCCTAAAATTATTATTATTAGCTTATTCTAAGTCCATATTAGTGGGAGGTAAGCACACCGTCAAGCGACCTGCGCGTGCTGCTCATTCCAACAATTCTTCACTTTAATTTCCCTTTGTTCGGCCAAAATAGCAATTAACAACACCATGTTTGCATGTAGAAGATGATTTATCTCTGAATGTTCCTCTTCCCGACACCCAACATGATGCAAACACCAGAAATTCTCAATGATGACACAGGATAGGCTGCAGATACCTGCACTTTATCGCAGGAGTAAGCAGTTTACATCAGCATGTTACAGCATTGTGTTTTAATGGACTAACAATACGTGAGCAAAAAGGCCGGAACTCTGAGGAGTGGTATCCATGAAAGTGGAGCAAAGTTGGTGCCATACATATATATATATATATATATACAGATTTTTGACGCAAAAAGCCACCAGAATTAAGTGACAATATTTGACATATTTACCAGAAATCCACCTAGCTGTTGTTTTGAGAAGTTCATGGTGACTTTGTGACGAACAGCCACTGCAAGAGAAAGGAGATGCCCAATCAGAAGCAGCAAAAACTTGCTGATACAGAAACAACTTAGTCAACTGCTCGATATTTGCTCAAACTCATAATTCCTCCAAGTTTCAAATTGACATAACCAGTGCCATTGTCTGCTAAAGCCTTGTAAATTCAAAATTTTTGATAATGGGTGATCATTGTTGAAACTAGAAATGATGTGAATTACTGCAACTGAATAAACATGAAAAGGAACATTAAAAAAAATTTATTCTTTTCTCCAAGAAAAGACTTACCAATTTCCTTGGGGCGTGATGCATTAGGATCTGGACAGGAAAGTGGACAGCAAGTTATTGAATCGCTGTACTTTTGCATCATGTACTTGTGAAGGTTGTGAATGGTCATGACATACGGTTCCTCCAGAACATCTCCTTTTATTTCTAGCTCGGAATAAAATATCTTCTGTGTCTAACACATAAGACACCTGGGAAACAAAGCAAGAGAAATTACCTAATATATTCACACAACTAACGAGTTTGGAGATTAAGGTAGGGCTTCCAATCAAGTACCTTAGAAGAACAAGAAGAAATCTTGCATTCCAAACCATTGATAACTTGGATTCCATCCATGGCCTTGCCAACCACAGAATGCTCATTATCATCCCCATATTTCCGTTTATTCCTGCAGAAATTTAACCAGTCAAGTATGGGTTTCCATAAGAACACTCGACAAGCCCCAATCACCCTTACCTTCCCAGGAAGACACCCTGTGCTCCTTTCCTAACCAAAACACTCGACAGAAAATCACTGTACAGATAAGATGAAAAGTTGGGATCTACTGAGACAGCAGCAGCTTCAGGATTTACATGTCCATGTTCCAAGAGCTGAATAGATAGTTGGGTCACATCTGAAGTCTGCGAAAACTGAAAAGAGCAAAAGAAGTGACTATTTCAAATATTTAGATACTGTAATTGTATAACTCTCCATAATCAAATATTTGAAACAATCCACTTTTATAGTCACATCTTCTTCCTTATAGCCCACTAAAGCAAGACCAAAATGTGGATCCAGAGTGAGATGTTTTCTCTAAGTTGTTTTCTCTTTTGTAGGTCCTAAGGGATCATAGGAGGTTTCGGAGAGGCTGACATTTGCGGACGGACACGCAAGGGTGCCGCACGACTTAGGCAAAACCAGCTAAGTGCGTGACATATGGTATCAGAGCGGGACAAGAAGTCGCTTAGAGGAGCGGGCATCTAGCACGCGTGACCGTTTAGGGGAAACAGGCATGGAGATGTAGGGAAAAGAAGTCGCTTAGAGGAGCGGGCATCTGAGATTGGCATTCAAAGGAATAGCCAACCCTTCGCGCAAGAGGCACCATGAGGACAAGCAAGCTGGGAAAAATACGTAGTGCACAAAAGTTGGGATGGCTGAGTTCGAGCTACGGCTCAACGTTGGCAACCATACTTGATGGTGCTCAAGACAAGCGATGTGCTTGGTAAAGGATAAGACCATGCAAAGTAGAATGGGTTGCTCGGCGATCGAAAGAGTTATGCAAAGCTCACAAAGGTGAGGGGAATTGCCAACTCGAAGAATTTGATACTCATGCAAGGGCTTGTATGCAAACGATGGAATGTTCGTGGCCATCCCAAGGCGACCGAAACTCGACGCCATGAAGCATTGAAACATTCTCTTCAGCATGAGAAGGATACGTCCGTAGAAGGCTGAAGTGTGCAACGAGTTTAGCATGTTGCTAAACCTTGAGGGTTGCAGCAAGGGCTGTATTGGCGAGGAGTCTCAATCTAGCATGTACATTTGCGGGGGCAGAACAATACACAGTTTATTCAGCAAGACAGAATAGTCCAAGGGGATAGTGATCTCCGAAACTTCCAGAGGGAAGGATACGAAAAGAAAAATTATTCCAGCGGGACAAATACCTTGGAGGGATAAGTCCCGGTTCTCCAGAGGAAGAATCATGTGCAATGGACTACGCATGTTGAGGAGGAATACCTCAAGACAACAACCCCACAAAGCTCAACGAACCGAGCAAGTGGTGAGGAGTCATCGCATGAGGTAATGCATTGGAGGATACATTGTGAGATTAAGTAGGGGAGTGACCCAAGGCAACACAAAATGAAGGCACACTTGGAGCCGATATGGAGATCGAACTCAATGAAGGGCTAACCCGTAAAATGGTGGGCGCGAGGGCCACTATCAACTCAATGCAAATCAAGGAGCGGAGTAACTTGGGTGTAACTTGGTGAAGCACCCAAACCGCATGGAGTCGGCATAGAAGATAGAACATGGAGCGGAGGCACGAAGCTTTCCTTGGACAGAAGTCAAGGACAAACTCTTGCAGAGGCAAGAGCGGGATTGTGTCGTTCCAAGGGTCCTTCATTCTGATGGAGCGGACTCATCTTGCATGGTGTCAAAGACGAAAGGAGCTTCGAGGAACAGATACCCTATCTCGAAGAAGCATTTAACGGAGGAACCAAGGCGACTCAACTTGCGGAGGCAAAGTTGGGTTCAGAAGGCCTTGGAACGGGGCAAGAGGACACGGAGGCGAGTACTCTTGAAGAATACGCCACAGTGCTGCCATTCAAGTTGCCATGAAGAAAGCAGAGCGTAGCGAAGATTGTGCTAGTGAGGGCAGAGGCCTAGGATCCAGACAATGGTGCACCAATTTCAGCGAAATCGATGGACTTCGGAAGCTACTAGGCGACGGACTATCCTAGAGTTGTGCTTTATCTGGGTGTGACCTGAGAGCGGAGTGGACAAAGGTTGATTGTCAAAGGAGCAAACACAATCGAAGGTGGAAGAGGCCTTGCAATGTGTTGGCAAAGGCCACATATGGAGGGATCGCAATCCGAGTTTATCCTACAATGATCAAAATGCAATAGAGATGTCACCAGAGGCGATATGGTGCAGCGGATCGTGGTGAAACAGTTCGTGGCAATGCGATACACACGATCTAATCCAACGAGGGACTAGATCATACGGAGGTATGATCGAGAGCTACTATGAGTTCCACTTCGATGAACATGACAACAAGAAAGGCTATGGATTCAAAGGAGTGAATGTCATAGTATCGCTAAGGCGAGTCTTCCTTGCGTGCATCGAATTTTGCATTGGATAAAAGCCTTGGTCATCAGCATATGGGAGTTGTATACCACCGAAGGAGAATTTCGAATGCAAAGTACCAGTGAGTCCCATGAGGGAGACTTGATCATGCAGAGGTATGATCGAAGCGATTGGAGAGTTGGACTGCTCCAGAGCTTATATTCGCTTAAGGCAGCCCGGACAGTCAGAGTACAAGACAGAGTAAGCAAACGTTGCTACCAAGGAAGCTAAGGAGGACAGAATCGGTGCGAACCCTGCGACATGATGGCGGAGGTCATGCATGGGAGTTGCAGTATGTCTTTCCATCGACCAAGGGGAACTGTTCGGAGAACATAGAGGTGTTGAAGCAGGAGATCGAAAGGGGCGAGGAAGCGACAACGAGTCTAAAGGGACTTAGCTACCCAAAAACCAGTGAGTCCTATAGGGGGGACTTGATCATGCAGAGATATAATCGGAGTGGCTAAAGAGTTGGACTACTCCATAGCTCATATTCGCTTAAGAGAGAGCCCGACAAGTCAGAGGACAAGACCGAGTAAGCGAACGTTGCTACCAAGGAAGCTAAAGAGAACAGAATCGGTGCAAACCCTGTAACATGATAGCGGAGGCCATGCATGGGAGTTGCAGTCTGTCTTTCCATCGACCAAGGGGAATTACTCAGAGAACATAGAGGTGTTGAAGTAGGAGGTCGAAATGGGCGAGGAAGCGACGACGAGTCTAGAGGGACATAGCTACCCAAAAACCAAGCATCAGTTAGAATGAAGGTGGACTCAGAGGAGTGCCACGGAGGCAGATTCACCGATCGCGAAGAAAGGGACACGGATGCAAGGTGACGGATAGTAGAGTTATGGGCATGGCAACGCCATGATACCGCAGAGGCGAGACTTTCGTGAAGTCATCAATCCCTTGTTCTCATAAAGGGAAAGCGCTTGGTCGTGAAAGGGGCCGAGGAGGTGGAGAATGTAGAGGCAAACTCTAAATACCGAGACAAGACTAAAGGGCAGAGGCCAGGGAACTTCGTAAGACTGGTGTCAACGAGCTTCTCATCAAGATAGGCGAAAGTGGAGAACTTCGGGTCAATGCAGGAGTGCTCGACTAAGGAACAAAGTAGGCAATACGCGATGTTGTACCTTTGCGACTCAGAGGAGTAGATGGCAAAGATGATGGAGAAGACGGTACAATTCCAAAGGCAACCAAAACTATCAGAGACTTGCTCCAAGTTAGGGTGAAAACTTTCTACATTCCAAAAGTTCGATGACATTAAGAAGGTGAATCACAATAGCTAACTCAACGCAATGAGTGCAAACACTTCGAGTGCTTCAGAAGTGTGAGAAAAGAGCGGGCGAAGGCTAGTAACCAGCTCGATGCATGAAGTACAAACCTCGAGGAGGCAGGGAGAAGTCAAGTAACCTTTGCCTTCTCAACTCTTAAGAGAATTGGCAAAATCGAGTACTCCAATTCTCTTATCTATCCAGCAGAGGAGCTCTGCACATGTTCAAAAACCCTTCGAAGAAACTTAGTGAAAGAAAATAGTTGTCAAATCCTCACCAATGGTGATCAGTGCCACTAAGAGTAGATTATCCGCTTCATTTCCCAATAGAATACCAATCGAAAGCGAAAGTAATGCGAACCTACTTGGAAGTGACGACTAAGTGGAAGAAGAATCGATGAGCAAATTTTACGGAGGAATAACCCAAAAACCTTAAAAGTCTGCAAGACAATGCTCGTTAAAGCTCCAACAAGCATCCACCTAGTTTAAACAGCATGAGACATTTAAGAGACTGACACATACTAAGAATAGTCTTTTCCTTCATCTGAGGGATCCACAGGAAACAACAGGGATCAACACAACTCAGCCGACCCCACACCTGAGTCAGAGTCATTGACGAGTTGAACCAGTATGGCGGATCAAAGTTCGACTACTCAATAGCAGTGAAGTGCAGTTGAGAGCCAAGAGGCGCATTGCAACTGAAGCAGAAGATTGAAGACTCAACAAAGGTGAGGAGATGCAACGTCTGCAAAGGCTTCGACGAGGACGTCGAAGGAATAAGTGGGGGAGAATATCACGGACAAATCTATAAACGGTGTGTTTGATGTAATGCTCATGTATGTCCATGTCTTTCGGTTTTATTCATGTTTTGCATAGCATGTAAAGGGCTGATAGTAGGCTTAGCAATCTCATTTTCTTTGGTTTTGGTGGTCGTCTTAGGCTTATAAACAAAGGTTATGTCATGTGAGCATTTGTGGGGATTTCGATCTGTAGTGGACCATGTTGGACCCCTTGTTGTGCGACCGTTCAGAGCTTGTGAAGTCTATTTATAATTTGCATTAGCTATGAAGTGTTTACTGAAATGATTACTTGTGAATCCCGAGTGAGACGTTTCTCTAACACGTTTTCTCTTTTGTAGGTCCTAAGGGACCATAGGAGGTTTCGGGGAGGCTGACCTTTGCAGACGGACATGCAAGGGTACTGCACGACTTAGGCAAAACTAGCTAAGTGTGTGACATACATGCAGCAATTATTTGACAACAAATCGCTACAACAGGTACACATAAAAGGACATGAATGGAAAAACAAGTGGTTATTCATCACCCTAAACATGCAAGGACAAAGGAGATAAAAGAATCTTACAAATTCAAATCTGTATATGCTCTCATCATGAAGGACACAAGCATTCTCATGATAGACGAGATCAAAAGATCTTCCTGTTTGCCTTGATTTTTCATACAAGTAGAGTTGAAGAAGCTTATTATCTGTCTCATCTGAAGCTATTGCTTGAAGCTGAAAACAAAAAAACACATAAGTGCACCCTTAGAAAAATGTGTGCACCCTTAGAAAAAAGGATACAGTTATTCATGAACCATATAATATATTATATATGTACATCGGTACCTGTTTAACTATTTTATATATTAGCTTGTCCATTGTAAAAAGCACATATGACTGAGTTCCAATGATACCACGACAATCATCTTCAAACTTGGTATTGTCAGCAGAACCATCAAGAAGGTTGAATAGAGCACTCATAAATCTGCAAAGCCATATAAGAGACTTTTATGCATGATAATCCACACCCAAGCACAAATAAAAGGTGAAAGACGTGGTTATTGATGTATAGTACTTGGCATACAAATCAGGAGGGCTTGTATCTTTAGAACTTTTCCATTTTTTTTCAGAAGCTGATGAGTTTGTCTTGGCTGAAAGTATCCTTTCATACAAAGTCTGCTATGAAATAATATAAATATAAATTATGACTAGAAATATATGCTACAAGCTAAGTAAATGCAAAAAAGTCTGACCTGATGAAGCCGAAACAGCACATAATATGAATCATTTCCGTAAAAGATCCGTGAGGATTTATCTTGCTCATCATGCAGTGCTGCAGGCACATGCCTGGCAAGAGGTTTAACTGTATGCAGAAATAGTTCTCCTTCGGCATCTTGTGCATCAGCCTTACCTTCGCTTATAGCTTTTGCATCCTGATCATCATGCTCAGCATCATCCTCTTCCTCATGATCTTCATGGGAACATTCCTCACCATCACCAGATTCACTGCTTGAGACATCCTCACCAGCCTCAGATGCATTTCCACTGACCTCCGTAGAGCGTTGAGCACTTTCCTCACACTCATCATCAGCAGCAGCACCAGAACCATTATCCCCAGCATCCTCTCCACAAGAAGCCTCTACATCTCCAGGCCTGACTTGGTACTGTCCGCTATCAGAAGTATCTTTCCCTGTATGTGCTACATTTGTAGCAGCATCCTCAAGAGCCACACAATTATCCTCATCAAGATCTCCATTAGGTGATAATTCTCCTTCTTCTCTTTCAACTTTGAGATTATTAAGGGATACAAAAACATCATTAGGTCTGTAGTATTTGTTGCTTTCAGTGATGCTACCACCATTAATTGATATGATTTGCAGTCCAGTTTGCCCACCCTAGCAGATTTTTTATAGTCATATCAAGTATTAGATGAAATCATCAATTCTAAGACGGACCAAGAAATACTGTTATTATGCAAACAGCACTTGGGTTCATATACACATGGAAGGCCAAAGATATGACCATTTATTTGCTGTTTTTTTAATGTTGCCATAAGGAATTTATAGAAAGTGCATCCCTCATATTAGTACTAGTCAGACATAACAAGCTTCTATAGACTTTTTATGTAAACCAAAACAAATGGTAACTGCTGCAAGAATTTCATGTGAGCAGACAACTCAAAATTAAAATAAAAAGTTTTCCGAAGGTGGTGCAAATTGAGGCATTACACCAAGCGCGGGGAGAAGAAAGATAAACACAAATCTCTTTGGATTGGTCATTACCTAACATATTTTCAGTTTTGCCTAGTTATTTTCCTATTATGGGAATAATTCTAATACTTTAGAGGGGATTTTTGTATAACACAACATCTCCCACATTTCTATTTTTATTTCCTAGACTACCCAAATTGAAGAAAAAATAAGAATCTTGATTAAAGATTATACTTCTATAAGTTTCATTACGATACAAAGATGGAAGCCTTCATATCAGATGTATAATAAAAATGAAAGAATATTCGCCAAGGCCAATATGAAAATTCATCTTCCTCAAAAAATGGAAAGACTAAATGATTGATTTGACTTGATTATTTTTATTTTTATTAATTTTATAATTTTTTATTTCTTGTACTTGAGGGCCTATAAGAAGGTGAAAGGTACTACAATTGGAACATCACTTAATGTTTGGATGAATGAGTTTCTTCCTCACAATATATATTGCCAGTGTGAGGCCACAACCTTCCCTCTAAGTGGAGTTCAAAAGAGCTGGAGTGAGCTTAAGAAGTTAGCAATTTATTATCTTCCGCTCCTCTCTTCCCCAAATATCATACCGCCTGAATTATACCATTGCAAAATCTCTATTATCCCGTATTCTCTACTATCCTAGACTTTTCTTTGACAATACATGATCCATCAAACCCCAAATTGCTAAAAACCTAACATTGTTGAAGGTACTTAGAACCTCACAACCAAGCCAAGCTACTCAAGAAGAGAGATTTTGTATTTTTCTCCCTCAAAAGTAGCATGTGTCTGAAATTGCACTACTTACTATTTTATTATTTGAATTGAGAATTTTGTGAACAGAGCATGTTCTATCTAACCCTCTCCTCTTTCTTTTGTTCTTATTTCTATATTTCACCATTTCTGCTCCCAAACCACTAAGCCTATCACACTTTAGGTTATCCTATGTCAAAAGGAAACTAGTCAAATCATCACAATGACCATATGCCCTTGGTATGCCATGGACCATGTGTACCGACCCTGCTGGTGTAATCCAATATAGCTGGAATTAACCAGCAGAAATCATAACTTAAATCCTTGAAAAAGATGACATCAAATAGCAACTATCCTAACAAAAAGCCCTCTAAGGGTTAATCACCAAAACATCAATCATAAGTCATGTACCTGAGTAAAAAATAAAAACAAAGTTATACCTCTGAATATGGCAAATTCTCACTAGTAGCCCGCGCTTCAACTAGTGTCTCTGTTCCACAATGGCCAGTTCTTATAGATCCACAGCTAACCCCTTGAAAAGAAAATCAGAGAAGGTAAGATAAAGTCACTTTGCAATAAAAAAATGAAATATCAAAAATGAAAAAGATGTAACTCTTGAACCTGATGCAATCTCCCGGCTTATTTTACTGTGACTTTGTTCAGCTCTACCAGCAACAGAATCTGGTATAGTTATCTCAGGCATTTCATCAGCCACAGAAGCACAACATTGCACTCTTCCTTGAAGTGGACTACTACAAATATTTTCACCACAGTTAGCGGCTTGAATTGTGTCATAAAATCCATTTTCAGTAACTGTTGTGTCCCCATCAGCTGACTTAGTCGTGAATGAAGGTGCTTGTTCAGATGGAATGTTCTGATCACCATTACATTGTTTGGTAGAATCAGCACCAGGATTCCCATTGCTTTCACCCAAACCTGGCATAATGGTTTTGACAGCATGACTCTTAGGCTTCACATCTTGCAAACTTTTTACTCCTTGGTTTCGAGGTTGAACACCAAATAGGGGCTCCAAAATGGTAGTCCATATCTTCATGACTGTGTCCAACTGATCAGAAAATGTGCAAACTTCCCCACATGAATATTTAATGATCTGATATAAATCCTCATGAATATCCATGTCTATATACTCAAATTCCATAGTGGGAACTATGGGACGCCTATTTCTACCAGCAATGGCAAGAAGAACGTCATCCTCCTTCTTCATCTTGTCATTTATATCTTTGATCTCAGCCAGCAAAGCTGTCAGAAAAAGTAAGCAACATATAAACATATTTACAGCAACATAAACGACAACAACATCTAAATTTGTAACTAAACACCGTCTACAAGAATCAAGAATCCCCATTTTAAATGCAAAAGACTTCCATTTAGTCATCATACTCAAAAAGTTGTAAATGACCAACACATACCTTTTGTGCTCAAGCTCTTTGAATCCTGTTGCTTGAAATAGAAACTACGATGGTCTAGCGATTTATGATAGTTTTTAGCATATATTTCTGCCCAAACTTTATTAAAATCTGAACGGCACCTAAACCATTCCTCTTGCTTTTGCTTTAGGCGGGTTAATATGACTGGCAATGCAAGGCTAGCATTCTTCCGAAGTACATCCATGACATCAAGTCCATGATCTCCATATAATCGCTCAATGCATCTCAAATTCAAAGCTATTTGAGAAGAGAAAACAAACAAAAATAAGAAAATCAAAACAATGTAATAAGAAACAGAAAAAAAGACAATATAATGAAAAGCTGAAAAGGAGAAAATGCACTAAAAAAGATCCATTAATTTTATGCATACTAACAAGTAAGGTGATCTTCAACACGAAATGGATTCTCTGATTTGACAGGGTCTTGCATCATTTCTAGCAAGTCCTCCACTAGCTTAGTGGTCGCATTAACCGATTCCAATAGCATATCCAGCTCAAATCTGGAAACATCTCATGGATAAAATGGAAGTCAATGATAGACCATATAGTCAAAGAATGATTGCCATAAAATACTGATATGGAGATAAAAAAAAGGACCTAAAAACCAAAATACAGAAAATAGTGAGTCAACACTTGGTAAGGGTTTTTTTCCTTTTTTTTGTCTTGTTTGGGGGGTGGGGGCAATTGGGCAGATAAATTTGGAAAAAATCTGATTAAGTACCTATCGTCTTCGCATCTAAATAAGCTTTCTTCATATTGGTTTTTGCGCATGTGCTTGAAGGAATAATCCTCACTTCCAGAAGTCACTGACACCCATACATCATTTAAGACTGATGCTCCAAGTTCAGTCCTGTGGCTAGCAGGAGGGATTGAATACTACAGAGCACAGGAAAAAGTGTGAATAAGAAACATGGAAAGTGAAAAGTGACAAGTTGCAAAAGGAAAATATTAAACTTGGATAATATTTACATTTTTTGGCAGAAGACGATAACTTGGGGTACAACGTTGACAATTTGAGAGGTCAAGCTCTGAAATTGGTTTACATATATTATATTTTTCTTTGTTCGATAGCAAAGAAGACTTGTGAGAGGTCCCATCCCTAGAATTGAAAAGAGCACCTTTATCAACCCTGTCTCCTTCCTTATTTCTCTCCCTCCTTTCATGAACTTTCTCCTGCTCATCCATTTCACACTCCCTTTCTCTGTCTCTATCCTCTATCTTAACTGGTCTAGCCATAGGTCCTTCATTGCACAAGGATTTTGTTAGTCCAAGAAATAACAGCCTATTTTATGAACTAAACAGAAAACATATTCTGTTAGTACTGTCAGAAAAAGGTCTTTTTCTTATCCAGAAAAAGAAACCAAATTCAACTGCAAACATTTGAAAGGAATAAGATCTGTGGACATACTTTTTCTGAATACGCCTTCAAGAAATCCATCTGCACAGAAGGTTTCAATTAGAAAACTATGAAAGTAATGTATATGATTGAAGCATCTTGATAAAACATGTAACACAGATGGAACCCTAGAAACCTGAAAAACATACCCACCTATATTCTCACAATGGGCCAAAAATTCATTGAAACCTTCCATGAGATCAGGAAACTTCCCCAGGATATCACTTACCTGTAACAAGAAGCATTAGCTTACAGAAGCAATCAAGAAATCTATATTTTCCCAAGCACTACTGGTCTTTAAATGACAGAATAACTAACATAAACTTCTTTCACAAACTGAATAACCATGAAATTAATATTCAACAAATGATGACCCATTATGACATGGCGTGACACAATGATCAAAATTTTTCATAAAGTACTCAATGAGCTTTAGATGCATACAAAACCACAATGCAGATATGCACAAGGCATTAATAGCTTAATGGACACGACTCATGAGCCAGAGACATGTACACTAAGGATAGGCACAAAAAACAAAAACACACAAAAAAAAAACCCATATGAACTCAATGATCTCTACAGAGGTGCCCAGCTTATTCTATGTACAAAAGTAGGTCAAAAGCATATCCTTCCATGAAAAACAGTGCCTAAATAAGATAAGGTAAATGAAATGTCACATATACCAAATCAATATTGCAAAAATTTATGGACTGTTAAACAAACAATCTGCCATAGTAAAAGGGGCAGACTAGAACACTCAATTTCCATCAATAAGAGATTTGGGGAAAGCCAATGTATACATCTGTCAACATAACTTTTGTCATTTGACCACATATGTATTGAATTTCACCTATAGATGATCTAAGTTCCTTACTCTGAACACTGCCATCATCTTTCTTTCACGTATCATCTTTAGAAGATGAATCTAAGTTTCCATTCAGCTCATGCACTAGATCATACCAGTGTTTTAAAAAGCGCTAGATGCTCGCCTAGGCACCTACCCGAGCGAAGCAACATGCTTTAAAATATTAAAATATAAAAATATATAATACAATTAATAAACGTGATTATATAAATAGAATGCAATATTAATTTTTTTTTTTTATGAATCTTCTTTATTGCTATGTACACTTGCTATTAATCCTGAAACTCTAATAACAGTTCTAAATAAATAAAGATGAACAATGCTAGATAGAGACTAATAACAATTCTAAATAGGGATTAGTTCTAAATAAGTCAACAGTTCTAAGGATTAATATCAATTTTAGTTTAATATCAGATAAGGATTAATATTCCACTGTTAATAGTATTTAATCCACTGTTAACAATAATCATAAATTCATAACGGTAGAGGGGGACAAAAGGAGTCACCAACGATTGAACGTGGAAAAGAAGAGGGCGATGGTGATGAAGGAACCTTCAGACGACAACAATAGTAGTGGAGTGGATAGCGACAGCAACAACGAAGAAAGCTACAGACGATGGCAGTGACGGTAGAGGAAGCTACGGACGACCACGTCAGGATTAGAGGAAGCTTCAAATGTGTCCATCGGTGGCAGAGGAAGTTGTGGTCCTATCCCTCGACGATGAAAGGAGTTGCATACATAAGCAACTACGGTGGAGGGAACTGCACACGAAAGCTACAACAGCGGGAGCTTCGAACCCATCCGTCGATGGCAGAGGAAGAATCAGACTTGTGGGTCAACAACGGCTACGCACGAAGGCAGCGATGGGACCAGAGCGGTGAAGTACCTAGTGTTAATGGGTAGGAAGGGTTTACTGACACTATTTACTGTGCTTGGTTCGATTGAACCAATTAAGTTACTATTCAACCGAACCATTGTTGGCCATCTAGTTCGATTGCTTACCTTCAACCAGGCACTCGCCCGAGGCATCCGACACCTAGGCTCAGGTGAGCACCCAAGCAACGCTTCATTAAAGCACTTCACCCGACAACTGTGCGAGGCGCTCGGGCCTTGCCTCGCCTCGCTCGAGCGCCCTTTTAAAACACTGGATCATACTAGAACCTTTTAAACATAAGACAACTTAAGAGTGTCTTCTGCTTAATGAGCCAAGGATCCAGCATGCTAACAAATCATTAACTACTTCAAATTATGCTGCATCAATCATCAATGTATATTCCTGCTTGGCACACCAGCAGGATCAACATTGTCTCTCGACATTTTCGTAGTTCAATAACGCTCCACAGTCAACCTCGAGTTTAAGGTGTTAAACGATAGTTCAGCAGCCTGCTTTACTTGCTATATTTATATATGGACTACTATAGACCATTGGTACAGGAGTGTCTTCAATCTTTGTGTCAAAGGAAGTCAAGATAATTACACTAATTTCTTAGTTTTTCAATAATCAGGAATACTCATTTCACACCTTTTGAAGTCCTAAATGACTTTTAGTTATTCAATGACTCTTTAATTAGTTTTCATTTATTTTAAATTATAAATATAGTAAAGAAATTAATCATCCATGCTTGGAGAGTTGTTCCAAGCTTGTTAGTATATACCTCATGCTTGTAAGATTTAGGGGCATAGAGTGTTTTGCATACAAGCCTTATTTCTTAAGTGATGTCCTGTGTCACGTCTTTTTGGTGGATTCCTTGTTCCTTAGATTGGTAAGTTCTTAAGTCTTATATCCCTAGTTAGACTCCTTGGGTAGTGATATTTTATCCCTTGAATGTTTTACTAGGGTGGTGAGCTTGTTTATCTACCCTTCAATCTATTCCACTTATTTTTCTCTCCATTCTGTCCATCCCGGTATCAATCATCGTTAGCTGATTTGCATATTTCTTATAATCATATGGTCAATAAGCAGTCTGTATCTGCACAAAATCCAAGAGCAGTCTCATCAAGATTTGGTTATTGCACCTTGAAAATGCATAAACAGCACTAAGAAAGTGCAAACAGTTGCCTTATCAGAAAACATTAACTAGAATTGTTGCTTATAAGACTTCAAAATTCTCTCCAGGTTTTGCACCTTTTCATCTTAATCATAATCACTATGTCAATTACGCATATTTCGAGTGTCTAAACAGCTACCACAAGTCACAAGAGTATGCAAGGTAAACTTAGGAGGCTAGCAGTAGACAACCTAATCCTAATTTTTGTGGTTGTTAAGCATACTTCAAGCAGCTACCTGCTTTACTAGAGAACTAACACAAGGCATAAGAGTATAGAAAGTGAAATTGGAAGGTTAGGAGCAGGGGAACAAATGATGCACAGAAAGGCACTAACAATTATGAAGGTGCAACCAATAATATGTACATCAACTAAGGCAATGTCTGCAAAGTGATACCGATGCTGCCACGAACAAGATGAGATGGCAGAACATAATCACCGATGGTTACAACACCAGCCTGGATGACGGCAAAGGAAATATAGCAACAAAGGTGATCACAAACATTTACTTAGGCAACTGTAATAAGCAGCTATGTGCCCCAAAAGAATAGGCTACCTAAACAATTAGAAGTGAATGAAAAAATTATTTTTAGATGTGACGAGTACTGTATTAATTAAGCATTGGCAATACTAGGCCAATCAGGGAAGGAAAATGTCAAATTGATATATAACATGTGGATCATGTTTCATAAGATGGATAGTCTTCCCTTTGACCTACATCTAGGTATCAATTAGTTGAAACACTTAGACAATTAATAATCTATGCAGGGTTTGAAATCCCGATCCAATATTGTATTCAACACATTATCAGATTGATATAGTATTGATATTTGGGATAATATACCTGCATCTTTTACCCAATATCACTGAAAAAAATCAAAAATTAATATCATGGTATTAGGTCATTACTGTGCATTGAACCTTGGTGGAAGTGAGAAATACCTATTAGTCTGTACTGGACCTGCCTGTATCTGAAACCTTGAATGTACATACTTCCTATTTTGTCCGATCAAATAAAAGTAAATTATCAACTTCATAAATATCTACAGTGTGGTCCTTTCGGCCATTAATTTTCTTTATTAGCTATGACATTGTCAAACTTATGTGGTAGATGTTATTTAAAAACTTATGCCCTTCTAAATTATTAGTTGGAGACAATTAGGCACCAAGTTATTTAAAAACTGGGGAAGTATGAAGTGCAAAGTAGAACAAAACAACAGGCCAACTATTGTGAATAACAATTGTTGGAATTCTAGTAAGTTGTAAAACCAGCACAGAAGCCTTCAATGTATTGATGCTTCAATATTCAAAAGCTTACCAGATTCTTTAATTCTGTTCTGTTTATTATTTCTTTGCTGTATATGTGAAGGCATTTCAAAAATTCCTGGTATGTATCAGGATACAACTTCTCCTTGACTTTCTTGCAAAAGTTAAATTCTCGGGTATATACACCTGCCACATTGAAATTGAACGAAGGATAAAACTTTAACAGAGTATACATTTGCACTACAGAACCATTAATCACTAGTATAAACTTGTAACTAGACAAATGCAACATAGCCAGCTAATAGTCGATTTAACCAAGTTATTCTAACAAGCAAAAGAAGTATCTCTACACATTCATCTAACCTAACTGCATAAATCAGTCTGCAAATTCACTGGATGGACATAACTGAAGCACATCTCTCCAGATGTAAAAATCTATTACTCAAACCAGTTACACAGGAGTTCAGCACTTCACTCTCAAGCAAACCTAAAACTTCCAAGAAAATTAGACCTCTAATGGCAATTACCAATCAAGTGGAACTCCCTTTCTGTCTGTTTAAGGTGATCAAGCCATCTAGGAAGACAAAGTATGATAATGATACCACAACCAGAGACAAATTCAGGTTGGACTTAAATCAAACAGCAAATTTTAGAAGACTTACTCTTCAAAGCATTCTTATCATCAAATGATGAAACTGAAAAACTATACATGCCAATATCCTTGGCACCATCACCTCCTTGTTGCATCGGCTCAGCAATAGAATCATCCACCCTTCTAGATGAAATTTTATGCCTACACTCTGAATTTTCTAAATCTCCACAATCATGCTCTGAGTCGTCATCTCGTTCGTGGTCTCTCTTGTCCCTGTCTTCCTTCTTATCCGTTTCCTTCTCTGCACGTCTTCTCTGCCTACCATGCTCTGTATCAAGACAATCGACACTAGAGTCACGATCGGTACGTGACATATATGCTGTCTCCCTCTGTAAACTCAAGAAAAGGTTCATTTTAGTTCAAGAAATGAAGATATATTTAAAGTTGACTTGTCTCAGAAACATGTGCACACAAAGATAGCAGCAAATTATCCAAACTGAAACATGAGTCATGAAAGGTTATAGAAAAGCAGGATCTGACAACTTCTTTTACTAGACCAAAAGTGAATTCTTTTCTGTTACACTCAAAAATACACAGTCAACTCCATTTAGGTGAATCCTTAAATTGCAACTCTTCAATCGTGACAACAAGCAACACACCTTATCCCCATAAACATTCTTAAAATTGACTTGTCTTAAAAACATATGCACACAAAGATAGCAGCAAATTTATCCAAACTGAAACATGAATCAAGAAAGGTTATAGAAAAGTACGATATGACAACTTCCTTTACTAGGTCAAAAGTGAATTCTTTTTTGCTACAATAAAAAATACATAGTCAACTCCTTTTAGGTGAATCGTTAAATTGCAACTTTTCAATCATGACAACAAGCAACACACCTTATCCGCATAAACACTCCTTACTGCTGGCATCAGAAAGCTCCTGTCATCTCGGCGCACAAAGCCTCGACCAGAATATGCATGTTGTGGGGCAAATGTCGCCGAGGCATCAGGTAAAAAATGTATAAATTCTTCAAGCAAATCTTGATGATTCTGAAAGAGAGCTGCAACCTAGAAATATATAAGCACACACAATTGTTCAATCCAGACATGTTCGCATAAGCCACAGCTTTATCTAAAAGCAAAATACCTCTTGGTAGACCTCATGGATTGACTTATCCTCCCTTCGGTACATATTTAAAATATCCAAGAACGACTTGTAAACATGATCATCATTCTGGAAACGATTCTGCAGCAGAAGAAATGCATCAAATGAGTACGTATGAAGAAGTAGCAAAGAAGTTTTAGGATTAAAATAATTTTTGACCGCATATATACCTTAATTTTGTTAACAAAGGTGATTGCTTCCTCAAATTCAACTGGTTTCTTTTCTTCTGGTTGCTTAATCTCATATCCCTTGGGCAAGAAGGTATTAAAACCCAATATCAAATCCAGATGCCCCTTAAATAATTCCTTCACCCTCATAATAACCCCATTAGTGTCAATCCTGCAAGTTCACAACAGGAAATACAGGTAACGAGTAAAGAAGCATTAAATACAACTCGACTGGAGATCAAGGGCAAAAAAAAGAACTTGAGAGCACTAGTGATAAATAGAGAAGAGATCAAACTGAACCTCTGGCTCTTGAAGTCTTTCATGACTTCAAGGAATTCATCATATTTTTCCCTTTTGTCTTGAAAGACATCCTTGACAGCCTTCAGGTAGGCTAGGGCATCGTTGGTGGTGAGCTTGGGAGTGGTACCAACTGCTGGAGCCGGCGGCATATGGGTTTGCCCGGACCTGGACCAAAACCCACTGAATTACAACAGATCCAAGACCACATATCATCTTCGACCAAAACGACCACAAAAAGGAAAGAAATAAAGGGAGAGAATTCACTTTTCTCGTTGAGCGAGTTTTTCTTACAATAAATGATGATCCCAACAATTCTATATATCTGAATTGAAGAAGAAAAAAACATTAAGTAGAATGATCGGGCAATGGTAGCTTCCCGAATTTGATTGAAATACAAGAGCAAGATGAAACCCGAAGCTTTCTAATATCCACTTCTCTCGCGGACAACAAGGGACGTGAAATTCCAAAAGTCCCTAAAAACCGAAATAATCTGAGGAAAACATCGCATTTATCAGAAATATCAGCCCTAGAAGAATGATAACACGGCCCAAACAAACCATGAGAAAAGTCGACTTGGTTAAGGAAAGAAATCTTGCAAAGGAATCGATACACGAGCCAAATTATATGGAGGAGGAGCAACTCACAGATCGGCTCGGGGAACGTTGGGCCGCTTGAGCTGAGAACCCATCAAAGACTCCTCCCACTATCATAGAGTCATCTAACAACCAAGGAAGAAAAAACCGTGCAGAGACACCAAAATCGCCTCCTTTCCCCTATTTCCACCAATAAGCCACGGATCAAACCCTGAATCCTCGATCTTTGTCCTCCGCGCGCCCCCTTCCTCGACTCGAATTCCGGTCGACCCGATATAAGAGCGTGAATTAGGGCGGATCGAAGTAAAACAAGCTCGAGGAAGAAGTCCAAGCGAAGGCTGCGCAAACGAGAGAGGGAAGAGAGGGGGGCGATTAGCCGCTCTTTGCCTCTATCTATGGAGCGGAGGGAGCGCGAGCCAGGGAGAGAGAGAGAGAGAGAGAGAGAGAGAGAGAGGAAGATGAGTCTTGAAACCAAGGGAGGGGAGGGGTGAAAGCTCGCTTATATATCCAGTGCCAGTTACTGAGACCATCTCGGCTCCAAGCCCAACCCTTTCCAGCCGTCGGATCGGCAGGCGACGCCTCCTGATCAGGCGTCCACTCTCCCGCCCATCCAACGGTAGGTGGTGAACACCGCCTCGTCCGTCCGATCGATGCGCTAAACTGCGGTCGCACGGGGTGGATGCGGATTTACCGAAATTGGTTCCCGTAAGAGAAATCCTGGTGCGGTGAGGTCACCGGACGCCTCCGGTTTTTCGCTTGTGATCCGAGTCTAGACAGATCAACAAGCGAGCACGAATCTGATCGAGGTTGCGTGTTGGGTGTTGTTATCGATCAACCGAGGAAGTGTGTATGGGTACGTACGCAGGGTATTTTGTATGGCTTCATTGTCCTCGAAAAGATGACTCCGAGGGTAAGGAACAAATTCCTCGTGTAGCACGCAAGTCATGGTTCGAGTCCATCTAAGTTGACTAGATGGCAGGGAAGTGTTGATGTTGAATCTCGATTCAATACTAATTTCAATAATCAATTGAATTTATTACGAATTAATGTATCAAAATAATATGTTGAGTTATATCGCTCGATATCAGTAAATACTAATAATACGGCATTAACACCAAGTTCCAAGGCACCAACATAAAAAAGAACAGCTTGTGGGGTTGCACGCAAATGTCGATGTGTTTGTTTGGGTGCCAAAGCAAAAAAAAACATGGCAATGATTCGAACAGAAGAATGCATCCCAGCAGAGTGTTATCGTCTTCTTCTTTGTTGGATCGGCTATATGTGCATGAATTATGTCGATTCAACAACCTTAACCTCTACGAGAAAAGAAGGACGTCAATCATCAGTTGTTCATGGCCCGGGAGCTGCCGAACCAGAACAGCCCTCGTCGAGCTATCATCTCCCCCCCAACGAAGGTTGCCTCCTCCTTGAGCTCCAAACTGCAGCTGTCTCGCCGTCGGACTCCCTCTCTTTGATCCTCCTCCAATTATTCTTGAGCCGTTTCTGGTGCCTTCTCAGCACACTTCTCCTAGACGTCACCGCCAATCTGTGCGGTAATCTGATGAAGTTGAAGCCAGTAATCTGGAGGAGCAGCAACGATATACGATGGTGCAGTCATTAACTGCGACCAGGCTGCAATCCTCTACGGTATTGGACATTGTATTTGACCTGAAGCAGCGAGGAAGAAAGAGAGGGGACCTATGTTTTTCTTTTCTTTTTCTTTTTTCTTTTTTAGTGAGTATTTTGGAGGACAGGGAATCCAAAAATTATTATTATTATTATTATTTAAGTAAAAAGCTTTTGGATTTAGAATCTATTCTATTAATATACTTATGTTGTGACAGAGGAATGATAAAAAAAAAATTAAATTAAATATCTTTAAGTAAAAAGCTTTTGGATTTAGAATCTATTCTATTAATATACTTATGTTGTGACAGAGGAATGATAAAAAAAAAATTAAATTAAATATCGCTCATATGTCTCTTTATTATATCTAAAACCAATTAAGTGAAAAAATTAAAGAAATTCTTATGAATTTGATTGAATGTTTTAGTATGAGATTTAAAGTTAACATGTAGAAAGAAAGAAACACGTAAACTTTACATTCAACTTTCTATATATTGTTGATTATCGATGACACAAACGTGCTCATATTATCGTCATATTTTTTTTTAAAATTAAACATCGACATATTTTTTTTAAATTAAAAAAAAAAGATTATATCAATAGGCATAAAAGTTAATGGACTGGACCTTAATACCAATCAATCACTTATAAAACAATATACTAGTAGAGATTTTTCTCCATCACTTTTAAGGACTTGCAGTCCGGTCACTCTTTGAATGAAGAACAACATTTAATTAGTTTCTATAACTATTTTCAAGCATTTATGAGATAAATTAATATGAAATAGTAGGCTAAGTCAAAAAACAAAATAGGTGATTTAAGGGTGACCAAAAAAAAAATTTCAAATACTACCCTAACCAAATTACTATCCGCAAGAGCAAAAAAACTTTATTTGATGGATTAAGACAGAATTTCAATTTTATTTTTCAAATCAAGACAAGATTGGAGAAACTTTTGTTTAGTTTTATAAAAAATTATGGACAAATGATAGGATTCAATATTGGAATTCCTCTCTTTTCTTCAACATAAATTTAGTTTCGGATTCTGATAGAGATAAACTAATTTTACCTTTCTATAAGAATGAAATCTTTTGAAACCCGCCGATTTTGGTAAAAACTTAGGTGATGATGATAGTTATACTGTCGAAATTTATGCTCACTGTTGGAATATGATTAGTGATCATATTATTGCAGCTTTCAAACAATTTAATGTGACTGCAATTTTTGAAGAAGACTGGACTAAAATATTTTTTTTTTATTTTCATTCCCAAATGCACAAACCTTGCTATAGTTACCAATTATTAACCAATACTCCTTTGTAATATTAAATGTAGAATCGTGTTTAATTTTTTTTCTCGATAACTTGATTTCAATTGAGTAATTTGATTTTATTAAGTATCGTAGCAGACACAATAACATTTTGATGGCTCAAGAGATTCCATATTTTAAGTTCGATTCTAGGGATAAAAATTCTCATTTAATCACTAAATTAGATATGAAAAAAAAAACATATGATAAATTATCTTGGAATGCTATTATTATCATAGTTCTTCATTTATTTAACTTTTTTGATATACTTATTAATCAGATACGAGAGTGTATATCTTCTCCTTTATTCTTGTGTTATATTAATAACGTTCTCTTTTATCTTTATATTTTCTAGTGGCTCAAATTTTCTCTCACATACTTAATAATGCTTGTTATAGAGGTACTCTTAATCCTTTTAACTTCAAAAATAAATTTAATGTATAGAGATGATATCTTACTTGTGTTTAGATCTAATAAAAAAATCATGTACAACCATCGCTTATCAAATAATTAATCTTAGAAAATCTAAAATATTTTTCCCCGGAAAACTTACAGATAAATTCCTTTTTCAATATTAAGAAGCATCCTTATCTTTTTAAATATTGAGGCACTACAATTGCCTCTTGCAGGAGTCCTCTTTCTACTTTTGATTCTACTATTCAACACATGAAAAGCAGACTTGGTAATTAGGGCAGGTTCCAAATTGTCTAACGATCACAGACTTACTCTTATTAAATCAGTTTTTCGTCTTTTGGATGCTAAAAGAAAGAAAAAACAAAGGCTATTTCTTTAGTTGAACAAACAATGAGAAGGATCTCATATTTCATGAGATCCTGATCATAGTACTAAAAGTATGTCTCTTATTTCATGAGATGTGGTTAGCTGTTCCAAAGATGAAGATGGCCTTAATATTCTTAATATTAAATTATTTTAATTTGATCTTCAAATTAAATATATATATATATATATCTTAATAAAGTTTAAAACCTTTGGAATGAGGTTTTCAGTGCCAAATAGGATTGGTAATCTTTATGGACGAATTTCTGCAAATCTAGTTTGTGTTGGAGTCATTTCATTCAGACCTTTAGAGTTTTGAGATCTGGTTTTACTCATCTTATCGATGTTGGATGGGTTCTTCTATAAATGTTTTCGGTCGATACCGACCTAATATGGAGTTATATAACGATCAAACACTTATTTCTAAACCGATAAATGATGGTAATTAGAATTTCATCTTACTTCAGAAATTATTTGGTAACATTAGTGCTAATAAATTTGCTAATACTGAGATATCTCATCCCCAAAAGATGACTATGTTGGCGGTCTGTTTTAATACGGGATTGTTAAAATCGATTTGAACCGGATCATTAATCGGAATCGATTTTGATTTGTCTAATCCAACTGTCTGGTTTGATTAATTGATTTATAATTTTAAATATATTATTTTTTTAAATGAATCAATTGAAATTGAGCCCACGTAATTTATAAAATTAATTATTTTAGGTTGATTTAATTAATCGATTTAAATTTGTTAAGGATTAGGGATAGTAAATTTTGGGATTGATGATATTCTTTAAAATAAATTAAAGGATAAACTTAAACCATAACAGTTTATAATATAACCTTCAAATTGAATCATGGATGAATTAATTTAGATGGAACTTATTCTTAGTTTAATTTAGATTTGATTTTAATTTGATTTGATTTGATTTTTTGGTTCAATTTGAACATCGTATTCCAAATAGATAGCCATCAATTAGACTAGCACATACATTCCTTTCCTTTCTACGAAGCATAATAATCCATGTGACAACTTGGATTCCTCTCTATTAAGGATAATAATTCATTTATCAATTTGGATCTATGGCGTGGACTTTAGTTAATTCTTGTCTAATTTTATTCTGTTATCAAATATCATCCCATATTACGGTATACTTCCTTGACACTAGCTAAAATGAGAATTTATAATGCACGTTTTTACTATTTGTATGAACATCTCAAATATGTGATCTTCTTTTCGATCATAAATATTAACTTTGTATATATTTTTTTCTTTTAGGCGCATGGAAGGTCAGGATTTAACTAAGCCTAGCTACTATATCCTTAAGGGAATTATTACTAATTTATATAATTCAATAGAATATAATTATATGAACAAACTATAGTTTAGTAAACACTGTGACTCACATGCTAGTCAAAACTTATAATAAATAATTATTTTTAAAAAATATATAATTTTTTTTATGCATTCAACATATATTTTCAAAATATGCATGCAAATTCAAGTATTTTCTTTATGCTGATACAATTTATAAAATTATAACTTGTTAACATAAAATGCTTGAATATCAAATCATTCATCATGTTTATACAGTTTGTAAAGCATCAATTTCATATACATTTCAAATAATGACTTCCTAATAATACTTTTCAATGGAAGATATTTTTAAATGTATTTTCATAATGAAAATATAAGTATAGATAATGTCACATATTGTAGCATAAAATATTATAGTGCAAAGATTATCATTCATATAAATATAGTTGAAGTTAAATATAACTAACATGTACTTGTCAAAATAACATTTATCCTCATATATCTCCCCTTATTTAAGGTCTAAAAAAAATTAATTTTTAAAATATATTTCATTATATAACTCTTGTTAGTGGGAGCCACATCATCTATATTGAACAGACAGCTTAATGTTACTAAAAATAATATATCAATAACTTTATTGCAAAACTAGGAGCTTTAATAAATCTTTTATATATAATTTTAAAATTGATGCAATCATATATCATTTAAAACTAACAATATTTATCTATTTTTTAATCATTTTAAATATAATATCGGATAGATATTTTCATTTGAATGATATAATATTAATCAATAAAACACATGTTGTTCGAATCATATGCTTTTCCAACTTATCAACATATAAATTGTTTTGAATATGTTTAAATAATAAACTGACTTGTAATTCATTAAAATTATATATATTTATAAATTTCAAACATATGCATTAATACTTCGGAGAACAGACGCGACGAAGTCATTAGATATTTACCTTAATTGCATAACCTCACCATAAGTATATATTTCTAATGCCTCCTTTTATTCTCTTATTTTTCCAACATTATTATTTTTTATTATTTTTTTATTTTCTTCGTAATATGACATCATGATTCATCAATTTATAATCCAAAACATAAATCTAATTAACGGGAAGTTTTTTTTTCTTTTCTTTTCTTTTCTCATTCTCTTTGGCTGTGGTCACTTTTCTATTTCTCCTTTTCTTCTTCTTCTTTTTATTTTTATTTTTTTAGATTAATTATAAATTACTTAACTATAACATTCAGTTTCATACACTTCCAAAAATTATATTAGGATCCATATACTTATTAAAATAAAATATTTTATTTTATTTTTTCTCATTGTTAATTCTATCATGTGCAAAAAATAATTTTGCAACTCCTTTTACTATTACCAACCTTTTAGTGCTTATCGACATCTCCCTACACCCAACATCTATCCTGCACAGTTTCTCACCACTTAACACGATATTGTTATGCCTTTGTCGCCTCTCCCGCAACCTAAAAGACATCCTCATTTACGAGTATGTCGTTGGTGGTCCTTTCGTAGGAGTTGAACTATTTTATTTGTACACACTCTCTCCACCTCTACGACGGCATGTGCATGCCCGTGCCTCTTATGACTTTGACGATGCACATTAGCTTTACGTAAGTTTCGACCGACGACGAACACCATCGGAAGGATGCGGAGGAGCATCACATAGTTAATTATTGGCCTTACGATCTTGAATTTTATGACAAGATTGATATTCATGATGATATAGCAAGTGTCGCCCTTGACGATCGCATCGATATACTCATGGTAGCTGCCAATGACTTTGTCGACTCGTCATCGAGTCGCCCTCCGACACGATTAGCACGGCATCGAGCGAGCGCCATCGGTCTCTGCCCCAAGCAGGTATGGTGGTTGGATTTCACGGAGCCGAGGCCATCTTCTGTGCCATTTGCTGGTGCAAGGTCGAGGTATTAGGTCGTGCCACATGCGTTCCCTGTCGGAGGCGTTCACCGAAGGGCGATCAACGACACGAGTGATGATGGCAAGCACTTATTTTTATTACGACATGCTACTTTTTTCATCCATTACCTTTGAGGATCAATCGTGGTCTTATAGACTCTACCAATAGTCTGGACGAATTTGGTGCTTCATCCAAATGTGTAAAAGATCATAGTCGCACTTACAAGCCGAGTACTCTACCGTTGAGTTAGCAATCCGAATAAAATAAAATAAATAGGATATGTAGATACGATCAAAATGAAAAATTAATTAAATTGCACTGTACGACCCCATCAAAACATTGAACTAATAATAAATAAAAAAAGATTTTATGATCAATTATACAAAATAAATAGTATTGATAGCTGTTGCATGATGCAGACAGGGCGGTGATATGGTGTATCTCTTCCCACACGCACCACATTGTGCCTCGCCGGTCCCACTCCCTTCCATCTTACATCTGGCCCCACGTGTTCAAACGAGCCTCGCGTGACGTTTGATGTTTCCAAAACGGATAAGGCCTGATGGTGTTATGCGACAGCTAACCAAGCCAAAACATGGCTTGCTGCGCACGGCACTTAAATCACATCACATTGCCACGTGGAAACCGACGATGTCATCGGGCCCCAAGTTTTGCACTTCCTACCTGTCACAGAACGCCACGTCACCAACAGAAACCAGTTGGGTCGGGTTTGTCTCGCTTGCTCTCTTCATAAAACATGCAATCGCGACTGCAAGTGAACAACGAGCTCTGCGTCGTGATGGCAGCCGCCGTTAACAACATCGCCGCCACCTTCTCCGCCGCATCCCGTTCCTCCCCCCAGGTCCCGACGACGCCCACGATAGCGTTGTCCGCCGCCAGCTCCCGGCCCATCTCCGCCTCGTGGAACCCCCACGCCGTTCTCCCTCGCTCCCGCCGCTCCTCGCTTCTCGGCATCTACGGCCTCCCAGGCCCCCGACCTCGTCTCCTCCGCCTGCCCCGTCCTTCTGCTGCCTCTCCTCCGCGCACCATTTCTGCTGGCGATCGCCTCCCCGACGCGACCCTATCCTACCTGGACCGCAGCGGCGCCGTCCGCACCGTATCCATCTCGGGCCTTACTCGCGGCAGGAGGACCGTCATAATGGCCGTTCCAGGAGCCTTCGCGCGCCCGCGGCGTCCCCGATGGTGGAGCGGCAGTGGACCCACCTTCGGGCTCTCTGCCGAGGGGCTTGTGAAGAGGGCGGCGGAGATGAAACAAAGAGGTGGCGGCGGGGTGGTGGTCGCCTGCGTGGCGGCGAACGATGTGTACGTGATGAGGGCGTGGGGGGAGCAGCTGGGGGCGGCGGAGGCCGGCGTGACGATGCTGTCGGACCCCGACGCTGAGCTCGCAAGGGCGCTCGGTTTGTCTCTTGACCTCCGGGGAGGTACCGAGGGGTTTGGGATCCGATCCGAGGGTTACCTCTTGGTTGCAGCGGACGGAGTGGTGAAGGCGCTCTTCAGGAACTACCAAAACGGCGGTGGCGCTGCTATTGTTGGATCCGACGATGTCTTCAAAGTGCTGTGACGGAGGTTTCCCTGTTTTAGTTAGGATAAAACTGTGAAAGAAATGGAAGGTAGAAAAGATGGAATTTTGGGTGTGTGGACTGTGGCAAGGCAAGGCAAGTAGCCATATTTCCCGTCTCCTTCCGGATTTTGATGATGATGCTTTTAATGAAGAAGCACATTGTGGTTGTAGAACATCTTGAACTTAGTATGCTCTTGTTTGAGAAACTTGTATACTTGCTTGAGTTGGTGTTTGCTGCTTCCTCGGTGTCATGCAGGGCTAGGAGCAGGGGAGACGGTTCTCGTCTTCAAGATCTGGATGGAAGTGTAGAGAGCTTACAGCCACTTGGGTGAGTCATATAGGTATGCTCATAGAGATTTCCAATCGACTCCTCGGCAGTCAGAGGAATTCAGCATTGTCCTCGTGGAGTTTCTTGCGTTTAGAACTCTAAACTGTGATCTTACTACGCACACAGAATTTATGAACATTTTCTCACTAAAAAACTGTTTGCTGAGATTGTAGAATCACTCACCGTCACCGAAACATACGATGGGAATGCCACTGAGGTAACTCCTCCTTGATTCGCACAGAGTGTGGTTTATGGAAAATACTGAGGTGCCTCATTCACTGGTGCTTTGCTTTGGCCAAATTGACCTCAGGTTTCTGCAAGATACTGATAGCCTCGGAGACCATGTTTAACTTGGTATTTGTGTGAATCATCATGATGCCACTTGCCAAATTGACTAAATCTTTTATAAGAATACATTTTGGAGACTACGAGGACATCTTCGTCAATCCATAATAAGCGACCCTTTTTTTTTTTTCTTTTTCTTTAGATAATTTTTATTTAATATATTATCCGTAATCTTCAAACCTCTAACACTAAACATCATCCAAATATTTGGCTTTTAGATCTTGACCAGTCATGCTGAGAAAAAATTATTTTGTCGACTTTCACTTAGTAGCTAACTTCTCATCATTCATTTTCTCATATTTATTTTTTCATAATAATATAAATATTCAACTTGTTTTAGAGTTACCGTATCGTTAGCATAAGAGTCGACAAATGATGAAAGAAATAATAGTACCTTATCTTCTTAATTAATCTTTAAATTAACTTTCTTTAATTGATTTAACATACTTATATATATGTTCAGATGATCTACCAAATAATTCCTATATTCTTCCCTCCTCAACCTATATAGTTTTCACTTTAGATGTAACTTGAAAGTCAAACATATGTTAAAGTATAACTTTAACATATTTATCCATGGAATCATTATCAATAATATTATTAATATTATTATTAGTGATGTAAAAGTAAATAGTACTTATACGTTTTACCTCAAGTTAGCTCATAATCTTCGTCGTTCAACTTTTCAATCTTCCTCGTTCATCTTTTTTGTTTTATTTACTTAGTCCTTGGACATTTTTTATTAACTTTGGTGAACAAGATCTTTTACCATATTCTATCATAAGATGAAATTAGTTTTTTCATCAAATTTCTCTCTATGGTAAAACATACTACAACAATTGATTATATCTTTCATAATCAAAATTTTCAGCTTTAATACCAATTCGCTGAGGAGAAAGAATATTTCTAAAAAAATCCTATATGAATATATAAAAAAAAAATCAACAACTAAAGGATATATCAAAAAATCAATGCATAATTTACCAAGTTCGATACTCTTCATTTATGTCCACAGAGAAAATAAATTTTGCACTACATGAGAAAAATCAATGCAAGAAATTCTCTCTCGAGTTAACTCACACCTAAATCCTGAATCCTTTATAAACCCTCTCATATAAATCTTAAAAATCTTTTATCTCAACTCTCTCTCTTCTTTTTATACTTGAATCCCTAATCATAATCATAATTCTAATTGTATGATGAGTTAGAATCTAATTATGATTCTTTCGAATAATTTGAATATCTAATTTAAAAAAATAAAATATTTACCAAACTTCACACTATGAGGTTGTTTAGGCAAAGGAGATAGGCATGCAGAAGACTAGACGACACGTTTTCTCTTTGTCATATTTGCACAAAGAAGAGTTGTTCTTTATGCAGCACACACAACCGCTACTTTGATTTCCTTGCTTTACTAGCCTGAATTTTTGGATAGTAAAATTCATCAAAATTCTAATTTATAGACGACAGCAGCAACAGCTTGGCTGTTTGGGGTGTGAGTAATGAATTGAAACCTATAATCCGGATCTCATCCTATTCTATTTGATCCATTTCTGTACAAATAGGTTGTCTTGTCTTAAAGGAGATTCATTCCTAACATACAGATTCCAACAATAGTTTTCCCAACGTGGTGTTATTACAAACCTAGTTATGGACGTGTCTAATGACATTCCACTGATCTAATGTGGGATAAATAATTACCTTTTCATAATATATATATATATATATATATATATATATATTATTACTAGGAGAGGCCTGTATTTGTATTTATAGCTATTAAGATTTATTGTATTAGATTTAATTGATCAATGAATTATTAGCTATTAAGATTTGATATTTAGATGATGGGACTAGTAAACATAAAAAATATAATATATTATTTCTATATAAAAAATCTTAATATCAAAAAATTGAAATCAAATAACGTTAGATCAAAATTTACGATGTTGTATCTTTAGTTGCTACTAAAAAAGTATTTATATAATCTATAGATGTATTGTCGTTAGATTCAAAAATTATAATAATATTGATCTGTAAAAAATATATATCATTTTATTCTTTCTTCCTATTATTGACGTGATCGTTATGTGTTATAGATTAGGAAAAGAAAAAAAACTATTATCTCAATAACTTCACTTCACGTATCGCAGTTGAGTCTCTTTTCATTAATCGATAATCATAATTAAAATTTAATTATATTTATAATATATTTAGGTCGAACTATATAATGTAAGTCAGTATATATAAAAGACTTTGGTCTGAAAGAAAATTCTAAGTCGGTATATATAAAAAAAAAATATAATATCGGTATGACATGTTAGGAAAAATCTGTTAAAGTGGAATAATTCTTTTCCTCTTTGTGTATCAAAATGAGTTCCTCATCAAAATACCAACTTAATATCAAAATACTAATATCAACCAGAATAACATAAACAATAGAGCAATAAATCAATCACATAATGAGACCAAATTTTAACATGGAAAACCCAACGCGGAAAAAATCATGGGACCATAGTCCACCTGAAACTTCCATAGTAATGATAATAGGTTTATCGTAAATCTTCTCTAGAATAACCAGAGAATCACAATAACATCAAGAACATAGATCTTGACTCAAGAATAGTAAATCATTAACTCATATGATCGATCTCATCAACGAAGAATTCTAGGTTTCACAAAGTGGGTATAGCAGGAAAGTACCTTAGAGAGGGTAAACTGCAGATCAATACCGTTAGGATTGTAGAGCTTGCTGCAAGGATTCTCTACATAAATTTGGGCCAAAACTGACAACATTTGACCACTGATCGTCAAGCAGAAAACTTAAGATCGTAATCTTTCTCTCCTTTTCTCTCTTTGTTCTTTTCTCTCTCTCTGCGTGCCGCCGCTACTGCACACGTTCGCTGCGCACACTCTCTGATCTCTCTCGTCCGTTGCCCTATATCTCTTTTGCCTTTTAATTAGTGATTTGGGCTCAAAAGACCCAATTGTCCAAGCCCACATATGGGTTGGACCCAACAATTCTCCCCCTTCAGCTTATATGGTGGGCTGTACTAAGCCCGCTCTTTGCCTACATGCTTCAAACTTTTACTTAGGCAAAGACTTTGTCAATATATCTGATTCATTCTCATTGGTATGTATCTTTTCCAACTGTAATTTTTTCAACTCAAGCACATCACGAATCTAGTGATATCCCACATCAATATGCTTGGATCTAGAATGGTATGTTGAATTCTTGAAGAGATGAATGGTGCTCTAACTGTCATAGTAAACAATATATCCTTCAAATTTTAAACCCAATTCATGTAGAACCTTTTTTATCTATAAAGCTTCCTTAGAATCTTCAGTAACTGCTATGTATTTTACTTCTGTGTTTGATAGAGCAACACAATTCTGTAACTTTGATTGCCAAGAGACTGCTCCCTCTGCAAATATCATCAAGAATCCTGAAGTGGACTTCCTAGAATTAGTATAAAGCTTCCTTAGAATCTTCAGTAACTGCTATGTATTTTACTTCTGTGTTTGATAGAGCAACACAATTCTGTAACTTTGATTGCCAAGAGACTGCTCCCTCTGCAAATATCATCAAGAATCCTGAAGTGGACTTCCTAGAATTAGTATCACTTGTCATGTCTGCATCTGTGTAACCTTTTAACACAGGTTCATCACTGCCAAAACATAAACACAACCTGAAAGTACCTTTTAAATATCTTAATATCTATTTCACTACTGCCCAATATTCCTTTTCAGGATTAGAGAGAAATCGATTGACAACTCTAACTACATGAGCTATATTTGGCCTAGTACAAACCATAACATATATCATACTGCCTACTGCATATGAGTAAGGCACTCTGGACATTTCTTCTTTTTCTTTTTCGCTTGTAGGACAATGTTTCGAACTAAGCTTGAAATGACCTGCAAGTGGATAACAAACTGCTTTGGCTTTACTCATGTTGAATCTTTCAAGAACCTTTTCAATATAAGTCTCTTAAGATAGCCAAATCTTCCTTTTCTTCTTATCACGAAGAATCTTCATGCCAAGTATTTGTTTCACCGATCCCAAGTTCTTCATAGCAAAAGACTTACTTAGCTCTCTTTTAAGTTTTCCAATTTTACTAGCATTATGGCCAACAATCAGCATATCATCAACATATAGCAGTAGAATAATGAAATCATCATCTGAAAATTTCTTTATAAACACACAATGATCAGATGTGGTTCTATCATACCCTTGGCTAATCATAAAGGAATCAAACTTCTTGTACCACTGTCTAGGTGCCTGTTTGAGTCCATATAAGCTTTTCCTAAGTTTACACACCAGATTTTCTTTTCCCTTGATTTTGAAACCTTCTAGTTGCTCCATGTAAATTTCTTCTTCTAAGTCACCATAAAGAAATGCTGTTTTCACATCAAGTTGCTCAACTTCTAAATTCAAGCGGGCAGCCAAACTAAGAACAACTCGGATAGAGGATATTTTTACTACTAGAGAAAATATTTCTTCAAAGTCAATCCCTTTCTTTTGACTGAATCCTTTCACAACTAGTCGTGCCTTGTATCTTTGTTGTGAGCTATTATTTTCAGTCTTCAATTTGTAAACCCACTTATTCTTAAGAGTTTTCTTCTCTTTAGGCAACTTTACCAAGTCATAGGTGTGGTTCTCAAGCAAGGATCTCATCTCTTCTTGCATGGCTTTAACTCACTCATTCTTATGCTCATGTAGAATAGCTTCTTG
>LVTN01000096.1:303580-323111 GCA_001649415.1 Musa itinerans | reverse complement strand
CCTTCTGAAGAGCATCCATCTCTTCCTGCATAGCAACTAACAACTTCTTTTTTTGCTCACTTTTAACTACTTCTTGGTAACTCTCTGGTTCACTTGCATCAGTAAGCATCACGTACTCATCTATAGAGTATCTTCTTAACTGAGGTTCTGCGGGAAGTTGCTCTCCAAATTCTTCTTACTCAACATGTCTTACAGGTAGATCAACATCAGACTCTACATTATCTTCCTGCACTTCTCCCCCATCACTCTGATATATTGGAGGAGTAACTAGGTCACAATCTACTAATCCTTCGATAGAAGTCTTGGCTGATGCCTTCTTCTTTAAATCCTCAAAGATTTGATCCTCAATGAAGACTACATCTCTGCTTCCAAACATCTTCTGCTTTTCTGGATCCCAAAGCTTGTAACCAAACTGATCATGTGAGTAACCAAGAAAAATATATTCTTTAGTCTTGCCATCCAGCTTGGACCTCTCAATGTCTGGAATATATGCAAATGCACGACAACCAAACACTCTCAAATGCATGTAGGAAATATTTTTTCCTAACCATACATGCTCTACAACATCACCATATAAGGGTTGTACATGATGACAAGTTGATCACATCAACGACAGTCCTCAAACCCTCATTCCAAAACTTTTTGGGTAGCTTAGCCTGTGAAAGCATACATATGATATTTTCCATAATGGTGCGGTTCATCCTCTCTACAATAGCATTATGCTGAGGTGTATCAGGAACTGTCGACTCATGTTGGATGTCATGTGACATGCAATAATCATTAAATAATCCTGTGTACTCACCACCATTATCTGATCTTATGCATTTCAATTGCCTTTCTGTCTCCCTTTCAACTCTAGCATGAAATTTTTTGAAGACATTAATAACTTGATCTTTAGTCTTCATAGCATAGGCCCAAACTTTCCTGGAAAAATCATCTATAAAAGTGACAAAATATAGTGCATCATTGATACTAGGAATATTAACAGATCCACGAGGAGTTTTTGTCCTCAAAGGACCACATACATCTGTATAAACACGGTTTAAGACATGCATTTTTCAAGACAAAGCAGGACTATCAAATGAAACTCTATGTTATTTACCAGCCAAACAATCAATACAAGGGTTCAAATATATACCTCGAGGTTTGGCAATTCCTCTCTCTTAGAAAGAGCTTGCAGCTTATTCTCGCTCATGTGTCCAAGTCGCCTATGTCACAACTCTATGCTGAAGTCTTTCTCTGTAGCATTCAGCTGCTCACCACAAGCTTTGGCCTGTAACCTATACAAAGTGTAATATTTCTTTTCACTAGCCATAATAAGAGAACTCTTACTGAGCTTCCATTGCCCTCTATGAAATTTACTTTCATAGTCTTCATCATCTAATCTTCCAACTAAAATTAAATTCAGCCTCAAGTTAACTACATGCCTCACATCCTTAAGCACAAACTTACAACCAAGGTTGATCTTTAAATGGATATCACCCATGTCAATGATGTATGTCATGCCATAGTTGCCCATCTTGATAACACCAAAATTTCTAGACCTATATGTAGCAAAAAACTCCTTCCATGGTATAGATAATAAGAAGCACCTATGTCAATCACCTACTCAAGATCCTGATACATATAAGAAAAAATATCATCAGAATGAGACAAAATCAAATAATCACCACCCTGCACTATAACTATGATATTATCTTTTGACTCTATAGACTCTACTTTTTTTCCCTTTTTCTTGCTCTTCTTAGGTTACTTACATTGATTCTTGTAATGTCCTTTCTCACCACAGTTATAGCAAACAATATCTTTTCTTGATCTTGACTTACTTCTACCCATGCGTGAACTGCTTCTATCCTTGGACTTTGACCTTCCTCAATTCTCTAAGATAAGTGTCTGTGAATCATTCTGAGATGTTAATGAGTTCTTTCTTCTCAACTACTCATTCAACAAACTGCTTGTTACTTAACTCATGGTGAGAACACCATCTGGCGCAGAATTACTAAAGAAAACCACTAGTGTCTTCTAACTTTCTGACAATGAACTAAAAAGTAACAATGCCTGAAACTCATCATCAAGAGACATTTTCATAGAGGATAACTGGTTAGTGATACTCTGCATTTCATTCAAATGCTCAACAATAAAAGCACTCTCTCTATATTTTAGGTTAATAAGTTTTCTGATCAAAAAAGTTTTGTTGCCAGTTATTTTTCTTTTATAGAGACCTTCCAACTTTTTCCAAAGAGAATATACAGAAATTTCAGTAGAAACATGGTGAAAGACACTATCATCAAGCCACTGTCGAATAAACCCAACTATTTTTCGATCTAACCTCTTCCACTCATTATCTGTCATAGTTGTGGGTTTTGCACTATCCCCCTGCAAAGGTCCATACAAATCTTTGCAATATAAGAGGTCTTCCATTCTTGGTTTCTATATCATCCAATTGTTTCCATTCAAACTAATCATGTGAGAAACACTACCGGCCTCCATGTTCAAATACAAAAAATTAAATCACCACAACCCTTCTCTAACACTAGTTGATGAGATATGAAGAGAAATAAACTTTTGTATATGAACAAATACTAACAGACCATAACACGCAGTGGAATTAAATTGAATCACAATCGAATAGAGCACCAAGATTTACGTGAAAAACCCCTCCAATGTGAAGGGTAAAACCCACGGGGCAAACTTGAAATAATCCACTATAAGAATAATGAATTTACAAATCTCAATCTCTTGCCTAAAACCCTATCAACAATCACAAAAGAATAACTATGATATAAGGATTACGTCACTGTGCACAATATCTAAATTATCTGTAAGTAATCACAACAAAAATCTACTGTAGATCTGATTTAACCTGAGATAATAACGCTGCTAGATAATTGAGAATAGTCTCTGTGTTGTTTTAGATAATAACGCTGCTAGATAATTGAGAATAGTCTCTCTGTGTTGTTTTTGTTTTCTTCCCTTTCTTTCTTTTATTTTTTCTATTTTTTTCTCCTCCTTGTTTAATCAAATTGCTACTGCAATTCCTACATAAATATGATGTACTATCCTTATCGCTGATCTAGCATTAGCAATAAAACGTTGTATAAATCTATGATGTGTGTTGTCTAATATTATACATTTTGTCTACATCTCGAGTTCAACCAATATGATCATGAGCATGAAGCTTCTGATGATATAGTAAATGAACAAATCCAGCCACAGCAATTCGTCCGAATGCTTCAACATCTAAAAGCCATCAGTTTGCTCCAAGCGAAATACAGTGTCAGTTCCAAAAGCAATACAAGGTGTGATATAGGCAAAAAGTGCAATGAAAGACAAAAGATTCGATTCCCTCGAAAGTTTGATGTGTTTTTGCTATAATTTGGCTTAATAATTTTATTTTAAGTTGAATACACCACATTGCATATGAATTATCTTTGCACTGTTAGCTGATTCCGAGTTGTTGCCTTTTGCCCCAAAAAGATAAAGAGCAGAACTCGAGCATTCTAGTTACCATATGGCCATCGAGTGTACACTTTTATTCGCAGAAAAAGAAAAAGTAAAAGAATCGACAAGAGGTCTTTCGAGCAAAACAATACTATCTAATGGTTAAAGTCTATCTACTTAAGGTTATAATATATTATCCTTAAGCATCAGTCGGTCAATATTCCTGAGCCAATATCGATAGTAATAAGCAGAAGCCTTGTTTTGTTCTTGAGCCTATGTTTTCTTAATGTTGTTTCGATTGATTGTTCTTCGCCAGGTTTCTGATCTGATGTTGGATGGCAATCGCGTCTACCCTATTTTTGACAGGGTCTCCAGGATCGATCTTTCTACTCCTTCCAGTGATGATCACTAGTTTTGAACATGTGATACCCATAGCATTCATTCATCGCTTCATGTGAATTTTCATATCATTTTTTAGTAATCGAGCTCTTTTAAGTTTCCTTCACGATTGGGATAGATGGTAGAATTTACGGTAGCTTCTCGGTTTACCTTATGCGAAGGGATGGAGATGAGAGGATCCCATAAACGCAGTGTGAAAGAGGGTCCCATAAACAGTGCTCCGTCGTGAGTCGGGGATGTGTGAACGGACACATTGCAGCGTGAGAGAGGACGGGTCTTGAAGTTGATTGATTGGACGACTATCCTAACAAGACTTGTGACCCTGACTTGCAAGTCAGTGCCTTCCGGGAAGAACGACAAGCGATGTCTTGTGAGATTCCATGTGCTTTGTTACAGGTGACGCAAACTGAACCAAACTTCTTCCTCGGATCGCATTACCAAGGTTTGTACAATCTAAATGTGGCAGATAAGTAATGGAACTCGAGACCCTTCTTGGTGACGATAACTCAAAATACAGAAGCTCGTAGTATGTTCTCCTCCTCGAACTTTCTTGTCAGGGCGATCACTATGTTGGTCACCTGAGGTTTGTTTCTGGAGTAGTAGCTCTCCAACAAGCTAGTGTACCTCGAGAACAGCTCTTCCATTATGCCTTCTCCGAAGTGGCTCTCCAGCATGGACTCCAGCACGGCTCTGACCCCCTTGGCCATGCGTTTTGCATGAGTGATCTCGCCGAGCGCGGCCGCCTCCTGCTTAGTCTGTCGGCTGCCATGGACTGCATCCCAACTCGCTTCGAAGAGATCCAGTGTTCTGATGGAGAATGACCCTTCTCTTTCGATCTCTTGTTTAACCTCCTCCAAAGAGGGTGAGAAGTAGGGAGCGTTGAAGGAATCCACCTTCTCCTCTTCGATGATTCCCTGGGAAAAGAACTGCATCCGGTCAGCGGACCAAGAGGAAGAAGAAAAAGTAGAGAGAAAACAGTCATCGTAAAAGGTAATGGTTCGCAACACCTCTCGTGAAGATGTGCAGGTGGGGCGTGGTGAAGGTTAACCGATGGTGAGAAATTTTCGAGGTTACTGAAGCTTAACTGGTAAAGAGAAGAGATACAGATATGATAGGAGAGCAACAAGATGAGTACCTGTGAGGCCATGTCCATGAGAGCCTCTCCTAGTAGTTCCCACATGTAGCTGTACTCTGGCCACGATGGCTCGGACCCTCTCGTCCTGCCCATCAATGTTAACACCATGTGGCCTCCTGCAACTATTTCTTTGGCGCGGCACTTGAGAAACGATGAGAAGTCCTTCCGAAACTGCATCAGGTATGCTTCTGCAACGCGAGTAGGGCTGGTCTTGGAAAGGTAGATCTTTCCTTTGTTCATCGGTGCATTAGATTTATCTTGAAGCTCGAGAGGAACCTGAAACGGAGCAGCATGACGATTACTGTATTGTTCCGTGCATGAGGAGAGGAAGATATGACAATGGCCTTGTTTACTTGCAAACGAACGTCTTTTGGATATGACCCATCTTTCTCAAGGGGAGAACGCACAACTCGAGATCTAAAACAGGTTAAACTGTTGGATCGTATCGATCTAATGACTGTTGTGCATACTTTGCTTGATGTTCCAAATAAGGCCTAACTACAGTCTCCTGACTCGTCGACCTTATCCGATACACCGCATCATCAACCTCATGCAGTCTACTACTGTGCATAGCTTGGATTATGCATGCATGTGATCATGTGCAAACTGTGTGTCAAGAAGCAACCTACCTGAGAGAGCCAATGAAGGCTCGACGAGGAGTGGACAAAGTGCAAGGTCCTGCTCGGGAACAGGCGCCCGTAAAACGACCCAGGAACCCCTGACACGAAGAACTGCCCGCACCCGGAACTCTCGATCCTCCTCCTCTGCTGGTAGAACTCGGGCAGCGACCTAAAGATGGTGTTGAAGTCGTTCGCAGGCAGGTCGTTGAGGAGCAAGTGGAACTCCGGGGGCGAGCGTCGGAGCTGAAGGCATCTCTGCTCGACCGCCTCCATCATGTCGAAGGCAGAGAACAGCGCGTTCGGCCCCGATGAGCAGCCTAGTTCCGCGATGATCATGTTCTCAGGGAAGAAGGTGGAGTAGAACTCCACGACCGCGTCCACTCGAACGGCCTTCGTCGACGACACAATCACGTTCTGCAAAGAGAATTCAGGTTTCGTTGGGTCAAAACAACGTCTCTCTACATCTTCTCCTCGGCTGAAACGGGTACGAAGAAGACGATGAATCGACGAGAAGGACGAAAGGAAGAAGAAAGACGTACTTGTATGGTGCAGTTGCTGGCATAGCTCAAGTCACCGGATCCGCCGTTCATGCAGAAGACGTTTTGAAGCTCCATGACAAGCGATCGACTTGCTCTCGGGCTGTCTCTGCTATGTTTTGTTGGGTGAACGACTGCCGGCGGCCACACATATATACGAACACAAACAGCACCTCCCTCGCTCTCCCCCGCCCCTCCCTCCAGTTGGGTGGGATCCATGGAAGCACTTGGTTCATTTTCCACGAGGAACCCATGTCCAAGTCTGGTGAAGTGACGTCCACCGACAATGTCCCGTCCACCACGTCTTACATAAAGCGGCAATTTAGCATTTTTTTTTTTTTCCTTGCCTGTGTTGCTCCATGAGCGAATGAGTTCGACGATACAAGTCACGGCGCACTTGCTGGTCCACTCGTTTGGATTCGATGATAAGGGAATCATTTGATTGCATAAGTATCAGGTTTCAGAAATCTGTTCTCTCCGGTGAGACAAGAGAGAGAGAGAGTGTGTGCATTGAACATGTGGCTTTTTATTTTTTGCGCCAACCAACAGGGGATGGGATTTTGTCTTGTGGATATAAAGTAAATTACGTAGCACGATTTCACTAAAAAGAAGTGTGTCTCTTATCATATTATTACATCAACTATTTCACGCTTTCGAGTGACAAAAGAGCTCCGATAAAGGCTGGCGTGGGTATCTCGATCACATTAATGTGATGTAGTTGGACGAGTTAGTGCGTGAAGAGCACCGTAAAAAGAGATCTTCTGCAGTGTCGTCTCCTTTCATAGGAAATAGGAACCAGACAGACCCACGAACGTTGTCATCCTTCCTGCTTGCGGGAACAGATGGTGAGATGAAGGCGAGGGTGGTTTGGGTCCCCTACGCCCGCCTCGGTGAGTGCCGACACAGAGGAACGAAATGGACCGTTGGTTTATCGATGGGGTCATGGGATGTCCCAACTTGCAACACGCCAACATCGATTTTTCACGTTAATTCAGTGATGGAATGATGATGTTGCGACGAACCATAATGCGAGTTATCTGTGTAATGGGGCACAAGAATTCTGAGCATAACTTGGCAGCATCAGTTCCAAGTTCCAAGTTCCAAGTTCCCGTGGCCGGCACAACTGGAAAGTATCATGACTGATGTGATTCCTTGTTCGACGGCAACCTGGCATGGCAAAAAAGCTTGATAGTAAGTATCGAGCCATCCGTTAATTTATTTTTTGGGTGTAGAAATCACAAAAGGATTAACTACGACGCCCCATCCATCGTCAGTCAGATGACTTCGGCCCCCACCTTGATTAATCGTACTGGTCCAGTTTGTTTTGTGATTCACGTGCTGCCCGATGCTAGCTGGTTCCGACTACCTCTTTTATTGCTGAAGACCCAACACCAACCTGAATTCGCACGTCTTGCCCACATCGTTTCCAACGGACACGATATGGGGGCACACGTGGCCAGGAACCAACAACTCGTGGACTCTGCGACACCCAACGTTTTGTTTCGGGAACTCGTTAACATATACACATATATATATATATATAATGATTTGTATAGCGAGAATTTGGTCGTGTATTTAATGCAGATTAGCAGTGACAAGAGTAGCAAGCATAGATTTCGAGTGGTCCGCAAGTCAATGGAAGTTATGTTGTTTCTCTTTCTTACGATAATTTTTCGTGGACGGCACTCCAATATGTCTGCATCCGACTAGAAATATTATCACTGTCAACTCGGCTAATATATAGAGCACGCAAAGCACTAAATGTGTATTATCATCACATTTTAAATGGAAGAAGCGAAGTTCATGTGATCCATCCCATCCCCCGCAGTCTCCCGCCCGTACACGGCAATCGGTACACGCCAAAATCCAATCATTTGTTTTGCTTATTTGTGAGAGTAGCTGCAGTTAATATTCGATTTATTTTATTGGATTCACTCGTGTTATTATTTCTAAATCTTTATTTATGGATCATTCGAGTCGAACTGGTTCGTGCTAATATATATAATTTTTTTAATATTAATTCAACTTATAAGTCTGATTAAATTCTTTCCCTTTTTTAGACGTGATGATAATTAAAAAAAAAAAAAAAGAGTCAAAGTTTAATCATATCAAGCTTATTAATTATGTAAAAAATTCAATATACATACATCTCTTATTTTTTTTACATCTCTTATTTTACATTAAGAGTAGAAAGATTAAGTACCGGACGAGCGCCGTCATCATCGCACCCGACGGGCAGAAGGCGCTCGCCTCATAATGAACACCGTGGAACACGTTGTGACAACCATGACCGTCGACAAACACGAAGCCAGCTACCGCCATTCAGCCACCGACGAAATCCCCGTTCACCCACACGTGTGACTCGCGCTGACGGACCATCTTTCTGTCGTCGTCGTCGTCGTAGTCCTACTGAATGTCAAGGAGATAAGAAAGCAAATTAATCTCTGAGGCATATGCCACGGCAGCCAGTCGATCAGATTTGCTTTGTTCAAATCTGATCAGGTGTTGCCATTGCAGTAGCAGTTTGTTTGTCGGACTGGTGTGAGATGTGTCTTCCTTAGCACTGGCCTTTTCCTACGCTTAGAAAGAACACAAGGGAAGAGAAATATACAAGCGCTGGCGTATGCCACTCTAATATATTGCTTCTCCTCCAGTAATCTATGAATGTGTTCTACGTAACCGGATCTTAAAGAGAAGGTAAATAAGCTGATCATCTGATCTAATGGATACAAACAAATATCATCATCTAAGAGAGTATAAATAAGGAGACACCACTCATCACTTTTATATACTTCAATATATAAAACATTATCTTATTAATTAGTATATAAAACATTAGCTGACCTGCTCGACTCATTTATCTAAAGTTTTGAGCATCAAATCTATCCTAAAATTTCAAAGATATAGATTAGGGTAGCTTGGAGCAAATTCCCAAAATTAAATCTTAGACTAAGCGGCCTCGAATGTGTTATGGTATTAAGTGAAAACACTAAAATTGCCAAGTTAGATAGATGATTAATTTTAGCGTGATTCTGACATTGCATGACGAAGTAAGTGAAGCATATGTTTCGTGTGTGATTATGTCTTTTTCTTGAAATTTGAACGAAGAAATCACGGGATAATAAAATTGTGTAGGGTGTTACACGCAATTCACTAACTGAACCGCCGTGGTTCTTCTTTGATATGGAGCACGACATCTTGTTTCATATTAATGGAACATCATCGAGTCTTGAGATATCAACAACGAATAGGGGGATTGAGAACAGACGATCTTACCGCCTGGTCTGTTGATGAACTAATGCGTTGTGGCTGATGAGTCAGCACGGCCTGGTCCACGGGTCGATGTCAGGAGTCTTCGGTCGGCTAAGCTGGTTGCCGAGGTCGGTCACTCCCACAGGACAGGGCGTTGGCGTAGTAATATTGATTGACGTCTCTCCGTCAGGATGCTGATTGGTGGCTTCTGGTCAGGGCGCCGGTTGACGGCTCTCTATCTAGATGCTGGTTGGTGCGCCGGGAGAAAAAACGCCTCTCTCGATCCGAGATGGCCTCACCTCGGGGGTGGTCGCTTTCCTGCACAGCTCTATCTAGATGCTGGTTGGTGCGCCGGGAGGAAAAACGCCTCTCTCGATCCGAGATGGCCTCGCCTCGGGGGTGGTCGCTTTCCTACACATAAGGCTCCCGTCGGGTGGTTGCCGACTGTGGCCCCTCGACAAGTAAGTCAGCATTTGGTCTCTCTTTTTCGCCTCTCCCTAGCCAGATGCCGGCCATGGGTTCTTATACTATTATACGAGGGTCGACTATACGCGGGTTTCGCGTGGCGACCGATGCTCCGGTGGGGGGGAGGATGTATCTTCGCACGGTCGTCGTCCCGAGCTTTCCAGAATGGGATGTATCGAGGAATACCTTGATATGGGTCCTGGCTGGCGCGTGGGAGAGCTTCTCCTGCTGACCTGGCAGTGGCGTGATGGGGCGTCGATGGTGATGTGGCCAGGGCCCAACATACACCATATCACTTCTCCCCACCCCCATCGAGGTGCACCATGGGGTCCTTGCGAGAGGGCGAGAGGCACGCCTGGGTCAAAGTGCTGCGTGCGTATTTGTTGCTTATGAGGGGAAGTCGGGTTGATTCACTGTGGGGCTGCTCGGTGGGTGGCGCCCCGTGCTTTGGGTAAGGTTGGAACTATTGTCCGGGCGGTTGGGCCCAGGCAGGATGGTACTGGCGAGTAGCTGGTCATGGGACTGAGCCGTGCGACTCGGGTAAAGATTGGACCTGTTGGCCGAGTAATTAATCTTGAGCTCAGGTTTAGGGTCGACGAGTCGTAAGTCGAAGGTCGAGCTAGCGCGACTCGGGCAAAAACTGGACCTATTGGCCGATTGACTGATCTGGAGCTCAGGTATAGGGCCGGCGAGTCGCAAGTTGGAGGTCGAGCTGACGCGACTCGGGCAAAGATTGGACCTGTTGGCTGAGTGACTAATCTCAGGCTCAGGTTTAGGGCTAGCGAGTCGCGAGTTGGAGGTCGAGCTGGCGCGACTCGGGCAAAGACTGGACTTGTTAGTTGAGTGACTAATCTCGAGCTCAGGTTTAGGGTCGGCGAGTCACAAATCGGAGGTCAAGCTGGCGCGACTCGGGCAAAGACTAGACCTGTTGGCCAAGTGACTGATCTCAGGCGCAGGTTTAGGGCTGGTGAGTCGTAAGTCGGAGGTCGAGCCGGTGCGACTCGGGCAAAGACTAGACCTGTTGGCCGAGTGACTGATCTCGGGCGCAGGTTCAGGGCTGGTGAGTCGTAAGTCGGAGGTCGAGCCGGTGCGACTCGGGCAAAGACTCGACCTGTTGGCCGAGTGACTGATCTCGGGCTTAGGTTTAGGGCCGGCGAGTCACAAGTCGAAGGTCAAACTAGCACGACTCGAGCAAAGACTGGACCTGTTGGTCGAGTGACTGATCTCAGGCTCAGGTTCTTAGTGATGTTGGTTGGCACCCTGGGGTGTGGGCGCATGCCATCACGCCATGTGGCGTGCCTAGCGGAGCGACGCAGGTTCTGGCGGGAAGTTTCCTATCACAAGCGGTTTCTAGCGGGAGATCTCTCGTCATGAGCTGCTTCTGGCGGGAGCTCTCTCGTCACGAGCTGCTTCTGACGGGAGCTCCGAGACCGGAGAATCCAGGGATCCCAAGAGTCATGATGGGTTTTAAATGTTGCGACCATCTCTCTCCTCGAGAAGCCCAAACGTCGCCTTGCGGTGGATTAGCCTGCCTTTTATAAGCTCATTCCAAAACAGCTTGCCATCACTTTGCTCAACCCTTCGTCCTGTGCCCCGACTCCTTCCTTCTAACCTTGAGGTCGGGATGTCTTCGTCTTCCTCTTCATCTTCTTCTTCCTCGTCTTCTTCTTCTTTGTCTTCTTCTTCTGGGGGCCCGAGGGTTGAGGTTGTTAGTTCGTCTTCGGGTGGCGAGCCCTTGGGAGCCGCCAGGGATTTTTCCATGCTTGAAACCCTCAGGTCGTGACACAATGTGGACTCGGTGGTGACCGAGGAACTTTTGGGGGCGATTTGGGATCGCTATCATATCCCAAAATGTTATGGTATTTATGCCCCTTGTCCTGGTCAATGGCCCTATGATCCATTTCCCGACAGATTTGGGCTGACCGTGGGAGCCCTCGAGGCGGGACTGCGGTTCCCGCTACACCCTGTGATCGAGGGGTGCCTCCGCAAATGGGGGATATCGCCGTCCCAGATGGTGCCGAACTCTTGGCGCTATTTGGTGGCTTTTCTCAGGGAGTGTCGGGGAGCAAGGATCGAGCCGACCAGGACCCTCTTCCTGGTCTGCTTCCGATTGTGTAAGGGGCGAGACGGGTATTATCTGACCGCCCGTAGTGGTTTTAAGATCAGCGGCGCTCCTTCCAACAACAAGGGTTGGAAGAGTCACTTTTTCTTCATCAGTTGTAGTCAGGGGTGGGGTTTTAGTACTGGATAGACTTCCCGAACCATCGACAATGTCCCCCCGTTTCTTTCTGTCGGGGAAACAACAGACGTGAATCGCCTAATGGGAATTCTGTCCTCTTCTCAGGCAATTAGGGAGATGACCGAGGAATGGCTGGTCGAGGCGGGACTGAGCCCAGCCACTAGGGTACAACCGCTCTTATGTTGCGGATCGTCCCTCTTGCCCCGAGCTAGTTGATTGGTTGGGCTTTTGTTTGCAAAGATGGTGGACCTCCAGTCGGTGAAGAGGATGCCTCATGCCAAGGCCGCGACGCCACCATCTTGGGATGGCGAGGGTTCTGGTGCCGGGAGCGCCTCGCAAAGGGGCACGCCAAGGAGGACGTTGGGGTCTTCTGAGGCAAGTTGTTCGCTGAAGAGGGCGAAGACCGAAACTCTCAAGGTGCTGCCCCAGAGTTGTCTAGAGCCGCTCCTTGAGGCGGAGGCTCGGGGAACGAGAAAGGAAAGGGGGTGGCTGGACCGTCCGGCAGTGACCCCTCGAGGAGGCCGTCGGAGCATCCGAGGTTGATGCGGGAATTGTGCCGCATCCGACCTCGGACTGAGGGTGATGAGTTTCAAGCCTTGAGCATGGTCGACCTCCCCGTCGGGGAGCTGGGAACTCTCTACGCCTCCCGATGGGTGAATCTCATTGTCGACAATCGGATCTGGGCCGACGGGCTGACCACCCAAGGATTCATTCGGGGGGCACTTCACCCGGTGTTAGCAAAGGAGCTCTATTGCTCCTCCTCGGGGCTGCTGATGGACCGGGCAGCCAAGTCCTTTGTTTGGGTAATTAGCGTTGCTTCTCCCTTGTTCGGTCCTTCCTTTTGCACGCGAATTCTAACATCGATCTTCGTGCAGGGCCAGCATTATACTATGGCGCTGATCGACCACATTCATGATGCTGGAAGGGTGATCGAGCGCCCGTCAGACGTCAATTCCGCTCTTCGCCTAGAGATCCTGGAGCTAAAGAGCAAATCTGGCCCAGAGGTCGTCGCCGCGACCTCGGCTCTGGACGAAGAGGTGAATCGTCTGAAGGCCGAGCTGGAGGCAAGTCGGGCCCACGTTCGAACGCTCAACGATGAGCTGTAGACTCTCTCCCGGGACGTCGAATCCGCCAGATCCTCTGCCCGGTCCGCCGAGGAGATTTTGAAGGAGCTCCTGGTGCTGCCCAAGAAGATCAAGGGGGCGGTTGTTGAATACAAGTCGTCCCCCAGGTTCGAGCGCGGCCTGGTGAGGTCAGGGCGGGTGACGTATGAGTTCGGGTATTGGGTGGCCTACGCTCGTTTTCGAGCAAGGTACCCGGACCTGGAACTAGAGTCAAACCCGTTGGTTGACTAGCCGGAGGATTAAAGTGTCGACATGCCGGCGAACGTCCCTTTCGATGACGGGCCCGAGAATCCTCCTTTGAGCTAAGGGTTGTACTTTTTTCTCTTTTGCTTTAGTGGGGTCAAATTTTAAGATTGTATTGCCTGACCACAATGTGTGTTTCTTTTCATCAATGAAAACCTGTCGTTTTGGCATCCTGACTTTTTGTCTTGCTCGATTGCAAATGTGTATACATCTTTTGATCAATGAAACATTTCTTTTCGGTACCTTGACCTTTTGTCTTTACGGATAGAATCTCTTTAAGTTTTCCGCATCCCATATCCTTGGCAGAGGGTTTCCCTCCATGGTCTCGAGGCAGTAGGTCCCTTCTCGGACCATGTCGTAGATTCGGTAAGGGCCTTCCCTGTTTGGCGCGAGCTTTCCCCCTGCTCGGGTCAGGTCGCGCACCTAAGCCTTTCGAAGGACGAGGTCTCTGACCTTGATCGGTCGTGGGCGAACTTTACGGTTGTATATCCGAGTCGTAGCCTTCTTGTATGCCAAGGTGCGTAGGTGTGCCTCGGCTCTTCGTTCTTTAAGGAGATCAAGGTTTGCCCGTAGGCCCTCCTCGGAGTTGTCTTACTTGTAGGCGGCAGTGCGTAAGGTCAGGAATACCATTTCAGGTGGAAGGACCACTTTGGTCCCGAATGCCAGGCTGAATGGAGACTCCCCCAAGGCGGTCTTAGGAGTCGTTCGCATTGCCCATAGGACACTAGGTTGCTCGTCCACCCAGGCTCCGCGCTCGCTTGAGACCCTCTTCTTGAGGCCTTCCAGGATTGCTCGATTCATTACTTCGACTTAACCGTTGGTTTGGGGGTGTGCAATCGAGCTGAACTTCAATTGTATCCCATATGACTGGCAATAGGATTTGAATTTAGCGTTGTTGAATTGAGCTCCATTATCGATGACGATAGCCCTCGGAATTCCGAACCAGGTGATAATGTTCCTCCATCTGAAGCTTTGAACTTGTTTCTTAGTGATGGATGCTAGGGGCTCAACTTCAACACACTTCGTGAAGTAGTCAACCCCGACTATCAGAAAGCATCATTGTCCCGAAGCTAGAGGAAAATGCCCGAGGGGATCAAGTCCTCATTAGGCGAAGGGCCAGGCTGCCTCCATCGAGGTAAGAGGCACCGCTGGCTGATGTTGCAGTCGAGCGTGCCTTTGGCACTATTGCACCGCTACACATATGATATGACATCCTAGCGCATGGTCGGCTAGTAGTACCACTGTTTGAGGGTCTTTAATGCTAAGGTTCAACCCCTGATGTGTTCCCCACAAATCCCCTTGTAGAGTTCAGCGAGGACCGTTTTGGCCTCTGATGGCGCGAGACAATGCAAGAGAGGTTGAGAGAAATCCCTATGGTACAACTTTCCACCGACCACACAGTACCAGGCTTGGGTTCACCTCAGTCGTCTTGCAACCGTCAGGTCATCGGGCTGTGTCCCGTCCTCCTTGAAGCGGAGGATTTCTTCCATCTAGTTTGGTGAGACCTTTGTTTCAGTGATGCCGTGGGTTGGTATTGTCGGCGCCGTTATGGATTCAGTTGTCAGGGTTGCCACAAGGCTACGAGCGGAGGCCAATCTGGCCAACGCATCGGCTTGCATGTTCTGCACCCAAGGTACTATTGTGACCGTGAGGCGGTTGAAGCGACGGGCGAGCCATCTCACTTCTATCATGTATAACACCATTGTCAGGTCCCGAGCTTCGTAGCTCCCGTTGACGTGTCCCGTCACCAGCAGGGAGTCGCTGAAGACCTCAAGGTTGCCCACATGCATCTCCAGGGTGAGGCGCAGGTCGTGGAGTAGCGCCTCGTACTCGGCCTCATTGTTGGTGGCTCAGAATTGTAATCGGAGTGATCTCTCGTAGGTTTCTCCGGACGGGCTTTTGAGGATAACTCTGACCCCGGCCACCTCGGCAGTGGCCGAGCCATCCACATGCAAGGTTCATGTGCTCTTGTTGTGCTCCTGTCCAATAGTATGATCTTCAAGAGTTAGCTCGGAGATGAGGTCAGCCAATACCTGGGCTTTTACGACCGTCCTGGGGGAGTATTGAATGTCGAATTCGCCGAGCTCAACCGACCATCTCAACATTTGACCTGATGCGTCGAACTTGGAGAGGATTTGCTGCAACGGTTGGTTGGTTATTACTTTGATCGTGTGAGCTAGAAAGTACGGTCGCAGCTTTCGGGTCGTCTTCATCAGTGCGAGGGTCAGCTTCTCGATCGGGGAGTACCGCACCTCGGGCCCGATGAGGACATGACTGACATAATAGACAGGTTGTTGTGTTGGTGGCGTTTCCCAAGTTAAAATCGAGCTGATCGCCTGCGCCGAAGCCACCAGGTAAAGACCAAGGGTCTCGCTCGGCTCGGGCGAGGCGAGTCGGGGCAAGCGAGCGAGGCACGCCTTTAACTTTTCGAAGGCTTCCTCGCATTTCGGGGTCCATGTGAAGTTGTTGGCCTATCGTAGAGCTTGGAAGAAGGGGAGGCACATGTCACCTAATCGCGACACAAACCTGCTGAGTGTCGCCAACTTCCCGGCAAGGCGCTGCACCTCCTTAATCGAGCGGGGGGGATGTATCTCGATTATGGCTCAAACATTTTTCGGGTTGGCGTCTATCCCTCTCTGGTGGATGACAAAACCAAGGAATTTTCCCGAGCTGACCCCGAAGATGCACTTCGAGGGATTCAGGCGCATGTTGAATCGCTTGAGCATTTGGAATGTCTCCACCAGGTCGGCCAGATGTGTGCTTACAGCCTTGCTCTTCATGATCATATCGTCTACATACACTTCCATGTTCCTCCTGAGTTATTGCTTGAACAGCTTGTCGACCATTCTCTGGTAAGTTGCCGCGATATTTTTCAGGCCGAAAGGCATCACTTTGTAGCAATACACTCCTATGTCGGTGATAAAGGCAGTGTTCTGTTGGTCTTGCGGTGCCATTTGGATCTGTTTGTAGCCCGAGAATGTGTCTATAAACGTGAGGACTTCGTAGCCTGCGGTGGCATCGACCAACTGGTCTATTTTCGGGAGTGAATAACTGGGGCATGCCCGGTTGAGATCAATGTAGTCAACACACATCCTACAGCTTCCATTGGGTTTATTTACGAGGACTACATTTGACAGCCACTGGGGGTATTTCACCTTGGTTATAAATCTTGCCTCTTTAAGGTGGTCGACCTCATTGCCAATCGCCTTCTATCGGTCGGGAGCGAACTTCCTTGGCTTTTGCTTCACCGGCCTGACCTCGGGGTCGATGTTGAGCTGGTGCTGGGTCACCCCTAGGTCGATCCCTGGCATCTCCTTGGAGGACCATGCAAACACATCGACATTTTCCCTTAGGAAGTCGATGAGCTGGAGCTAATTTGTTTCGGGGAGTGTCGTCCCGATCTTTATAATCAAATCGGGCCGGTTCCTTTTCAAGGCTACCTCGGTGAGTTGCTTGGGGAGCTCAAGATGCATTGGCGCCACGGCTCCTTCACTGGGATCTGGGACTTGATGGGGGCGTGACTTCTTTGGGAGCGTAACTGTGGTAAGTTAGCATCGCCTTGACTCCCTTGGGTCGCTTCGGGATTTCTCGACCCCCGCTGAAGTCGAAAATTCGATGGCCCGGTGGTAGGTGGACACGACCGCTTTCAGTTTGTCAAGCGTCGGGCAACCGAGGTTGATGTTATAGGTTGAGGGTAGATCGACTACCATGAAGGTAGTTATTGTCGTCTTGGCCCTCGGCTTTTCCCCAATGGTGATGGGGAGTGCGGTGGTCCTGAGTGGGGAGATGGAATCTCTGGTGAATCCGACGAGTGCCGAGTTCATGGGAGTGAGGTCCTCCTTGGTCAAGCCGAGCTTCTTGAAGGCATCAAGGTATAGCACGTCAGCAGAGTTCCCGGTGTCAACCATTACTCTTTTGACCCAAGTGTTGGCGATCCAAATGGAAATTACCAAAGCGTTGTCGTGATGGGAGCACTCGACCTCCTCAGCTCCGAAAGTGATTTCGGGCTCGAGCTTGAGTCGGGGGCATTTTTCCACCATGCTTTGGGCGTAGGCCTTCCTCGCCATCAAGCTGCTGCCGCTGGCTATCGGTCCTCCGATAATGACATCGATCTGCCTCTCGACAGGTCCCCTGGGTGCGGAGATGTTTCTCGGTGTTCCTTGAGGTAGCGCCCGAGATGACCTCTTCGGATTAGCTCCTCAATTTGATTTTGGAGGTCGCAACAGTCTTCCGTGTCACGACTGTAGTCTTGATGGAACCTGCAATATTTAGACCGATCCTTGTGAGTGGCCTTCAGGGGATTTGGTTGGCGCAAGAGACCTTTCTCCCTGACCCGGAGAAAGATCTCGGTATGGGATGTATTCAGAGGCAGAGGCGGGGGCCTCGGGAGTAACAGCTCGGGCCGATCGGGCCTCCTGCGAGATTGCGATGGGGGCGCCGAAGCTGCTCCTTGGGCTTGCTCCACCCTCAACCTCTTGTTGTCCTCGCGCCTCCCTGCCATTAGGGCTTTAGCGGCGATGACTGGTTGGCACGCTGGAGCATCTTGAAGATGGTTGCAGGCGGCTTCTCGATGGGTGACTAAAAGAACCTCGAGGGCCTTAAGCCCATCAGGAACACTTGCATGATTAAAGAAGGATGAGCATCCGAGAATCCCCGGATTTCAGCAGCAAAGCTTGCCACAAACTGGGGAGCGATTCGCCCTCGTGTTGAGATAACGTGAGCAGGGTGGCAATGGAAGGCTTGGGTCACATGCTGGTGAGGAAGTTTTGTTCGAACTCCCTTTCGATCTGATCAAAGGATGAGACTGAGAACAAGCGTAGCCGGTTGAACCATGTTCGTGCTGGTCCTCTGAAGGTGGTCGGGAACGCCCAACATATCAGGGTGTCAGATGTACCATAGAGGGCCATCTGAGCCCGAAACATGACGACATGCTCGTGGGGATGGAGTCGTCGTCGTACATTTCCAATGCCGGTAGCCTGAAGTTGAGTGGGTCAGGCTTGTCCTGTATTTCCTGAGTAAAGAGGGATCCACCCGAGTTGCATTCGCCCGTCTTGCCCCGTAACTTTTGGATTTCACACTGGAACTCGTCCAGACGTCGGTTGACCATGGACTGCTAGATCCTAAATGAGTCATCCACCAAGTCGGGTGATATGGTATCAGGCTCAGAGTGGGGCGGAGCGGTCCGGCAGGGTGCGGGTGTGCTCTGCTCGAGTAGGCCTCTCGGGTTCATTGGCTACTCTTGGGCTTCTCCCATCCCGAGTTGCCCCCTGCTCGGCCTTTGCTGCGTCAGGTCAGTTGGGAGAGCCGTGAGTTGCACAATCTGTGGCATGAGTGGGACGATCGTCTGCATCATTCCTGCCAAGGCTTGCACCTGCTTGGCTAGGGCGTGGAACGCTTCGGGGGAGACAGCCATAGGTCATGTAGAGTATCCAGGAGAAGAGAGTCCTGGATCGTTGAACAGTTGCCAATAGCGATCTGACGTCGAGGCCGGGATCCTCCCGTCTTTAAGGGCGGGGAGGGGCTGGTCTCTGGGTTCGAAAGAGGGGTGACCGACCAGTGATTCTCCCTCGAGGAGAGCTCCTACGGGATGCTCCTACGACATGACCCTCCTTCTAGCGCCAAAAATGTTGATGAACTGATGCACCATGGCTGATGAGTCAGCACGGCCTGGTCCATGAGTCGATGTCGGGAGTCTTCGGTCTACTGAGCTGGTTGTCGAGGTCGGTCACGCCCTTAGGACGAGGCGTTGGCATCGGAATATTGATTGACGTCTCTCCGTCGAGATGCTGATTGGTGGCTCCTGATCGGGGCGCTGGTTGGTGGCTCTCCGTTTGGATGTTGGTTGGCGCGCCAGGAGGAAAAATGCCTCTCTCGATCCGAGATGGCCTCGCCTCGGGGGTGGCCACTTTCCTGCACAGAAGGCCCCCGTCGAGTGGTTGCCGACTGTGGCCCCTCGATAAGTAAGTCAGCGTTTGGTCTCTCTTTTTCGCTTCTCCCTGGACAGATGTCGGCCAGGGGTACTTATACTATTGTACGTGGGTTTTGCATGGCAACTAATCCTCGGGTTGGGGGGGGGG
>LVTN01000096.1:261789-303572 GCA_001649415.1 Musa itinerans | reverse complement strand
GGGGGGGGAGGAAGTACCTTCGCACGGTCGTCATCTCAAATGTGCGGAACGGCGTCATACGGTGTCGTCTCAAGCTTTCCGGGCCGGGACGTACCGAGGAATGCCTTGGTACGGGTCATGGCCGGCGCATGGGAGAGCTTCTCCTACTGACCTGGCGGTGGCATGACAGGGCATCAATGGTGATGTGGCCAGGGCCCAACATATATCGTATCATGGTCCTCTACCTACCTACCAGAGACGACGACAGATATTATGTTAAAAGTATTAGTTAGCTTTGTTGATAAAAATATTATTAATTTATTATAAGATTTTTAGTTGGAATTTCACTTTCATCATTTACTCTTTTAAAATATAATAAATTCCACGTCACAGTAAAAAGAAAAAAAAAAGACAATGATAAACATGTGTTTGTCCAGAAATATTTTTGTTTTTGGATGGAGGAGGCTAATTAGGCAGCAGCTGCTTGAGTTTGAGTTCCAGACTCGATATATTAATGATAATTTGATTATTCTATGTACTTTTAGATCTTAATGGAAGGATGATACTAAGAAAATAATTAGACTGTTTGTGGGTTTCTCTACCATGGATAGAGAGAGAATGAAATTTTTTTTGATCTATTTTTCAGTTATGATTAACTAACTTAAAAGAATTATAGTTTATATATAATCAGATAGTGAAAAAAAAAAATTCTTCATGTCCTCTCACTTAATAACACGAATATTTCATAATAAAATGTTAGGAGAAAATGCTAGTGACCAAACTGTTTGTTTTTTTTATCGTCACACTCAAAAAGTAACCTTTGCAGAAAAGCTGGTAGGGAAAGTAGCTGATTCCGTCATTTAGAGCAGCCCCATTAGTAGGGCTGGGCTAGTTTTTGGATTTTATGTTTGCAAACATGAATCTTCGTACTGCCTCAATATCTAAATTACGAGTACGATTGCCTCAAAGTCTAAGATAGAAAGAAGAAAGCGTCATATCCAACATAGGTGCTTGTTGATCCATAAAGCAGAGGTGCAGGAAGAAGGAAGATCAATTTTCCAAGTGCATTGGGATCAATCAGTTGAGTAACAGGAAGCGTGCGCTCCTTCTCATCACGTGGAAAAGCAACTCGTATGTTTTGCTAGAAACTCTTTTATGTGGTACATGAGTGGATGGCCAACGAGATCCATGTTGTTAAATTCGACTGACTATATTATGTTACCATTCGAGGAGGGCTAAAGGGAAAGAGAACTGAGAAGAACATTCCGTCGTGATCTCCTAGTCTCGTCCATCCTCATCGCCATTCTGTTGTGCAGACCAACCATTTTTGAGAATGGTAGATAGAGATGGAGAATATCCTCAGTCACAGGTCAGCAGTGCAAATAAACCCACCCACCATTCTCCTTCCGCACGATCCAACATCTTTCCATTCTCTCTAAACAGTTTTATGAATGCTAGGTGAGGAAGAAGATCCCTCACTCACAAGTCAGCGCAAATAATCTCATTTTACGTTGTTTTTTCTAAAAAACAAAAAATAAAAAAAATAAAAATTAATCCCTGGAGGTGCGGGGAATCGAACCCCGTGCCTCTCGCATGCGAAGCGAGCGCTCTACCATATGAGCTACACCCCCAATCTTGTTACAAGGTTACTCTATCACTATTATATTCAGATATAAATTATAATCATTCCATAGCAATTAACCAACAACTTAGCTAATATTGTTTTTCTCTATCTTTTTCCCTTTTTTTTTTCTTTTCTAATTTTGAGCTTAAAATCAAATATGGTATGAGTGCTTTTCGATTTCTAATGGATTGAAATCGAACCACATTGATTCATGAGGAACCGCACTGATCTCATTTTTGGTTGAATATTACTTTTATTTTAATTTTGTTCATTAAAATAATATAATCTCATCGAAAAATAATGTTGATCTGGTATGAGTCTAAAATTTCATATCAAGTACAAGATGCTAATAATAAGTAAACAATAAATCATAAACAAAAAAGTTCAGCTTTTTGGTTAATTTTTAGCTGAAATATTCCATCAAAAATAGCTAAAATAACATTAAAAAATATCAAATTAAATCACTTACGCTACCTATAAAATAACTAAAAATGACATATATATATATATATATATATATATATAAACCAATCCAGCTAGTTTTTACTAGTATTTTTTATTTGCTTGTGAAATTAGAGCAGCTTTGCAGAAAATATGAAAACGGATATATTTTAGAGTGTCGAAACATAAATGTGAAGTACATTTCCTACCTAACTTTTCGTGGCCGTTTTTTGGTATGAAGAAAGACGAGAAGAAAAAGCCTTTCTTCCACTGTCACCAGGATGCCTTTCTTCTTCCCCGTTCATCGTGGAAGGTAAAAAGGGCCCCGTAACTAGAAGGTTGGTTGATTCACGCGCGGCGACCTTGATAAGGACGCTAACAGCGCGAACCCGTCTCCCCCCCGTTTCAGACTACTCCGCCGACCGGCAACGTGGAAAGGAGCGTTCAAACACGTTTAGGGTCCTTCTTCCCTTCTTTCGTATTTTCGTGTTTGGCACCGCATCAGTCCTCTTCGATCTCACTCCGTCAATACTTCTCCGCCATCGGCATCCGCTCGAGCCGACGTTCGAATCGATAGTTCTCTTCGGTCGATCGATACTTTCTTCTGCTTGGCGTTGGGTAAAAGTATTCCGGGAGCCATTCCTCTCTCTCCTCTTATCGGGCTGAGTCGTGTCGCATCCTCAATGGCGGACCCGGCCACGCCGTTGTTGGAACCGAGCAAAGAGGCGTTCTTCCACGAGAACTGCCCCGGATGCAAGCAGGACCGGCGGAACCAACTCCATCTCGGGATTCCCTTCCGTGAGTTCTTCTTCATATGGATCGTCGCCCTCTGTTCCGGTACGACTCAACCGCCCCTCGGAACCCACTTCCTTTCATTTTCTTGTGTTTTAAGATCCGTGTTCTGTTTGAATGTATGTGTTTTCTGTTTTTGAATTTAGAAAATTCGTGTAGCGATTGTCGCTTAATAGTTATTTCTAAATGGTAGGGTATACAATCTCTCGATTGACTCATTAGGGATGTTTGTCGACGGCATTAGATGCAATCTTTTTATAACAATTTCAGAAGTGGAACGTGAAATCACACTAGATTAGTCGAGTACTTCTGAGAGACAACAACTACAAGTATTTGCATTTCGTTGTGTTAGTTGCATTACGAAACAAATGTTTGATGGACATGAACTTCTTACAGTCCCTGCTATAGAAAGCATCACTCAAGAATGATTCGACTTTTGCAATATCTTCTGATTATTATTTTTCTCTCATCCACTTTTATCCTACAATGATGAAGAAAGTTTAAAACAGCAATATCCTGTGGAAATTCTTTGTTGCTAATAGTTCATCGCCTTATCTTCTGCATGTTCTCTAATTTTTTCTTTTTTGGTCCTTGTTGAACTTTCAGCATTACCGATATCGTCATTGTATCCGTTCTTGTACTTCATGGTACCATTCAGCGTGATCTAGAATCTTAGGTTTGTGTATCTTAATGCATCTCTCAGCTGTCTCAGATTACTTTCTGCAATCCCAATGGCTTTCTGCTGTTGGCCGTTTACTGTGATTCTTGCAGATACGTGACTTGAATATAGCCAAACGAGCACAAGATATTGGTTTTTTTGCAGGTTTCGTTGGTGAGTACCTTTTGCCACATTATTAGACTAAAATAGACATGATAGCACTATATGATGATGAAAAAATTCAGCACAACTGTCACTGGGATTGTGCACTGATAACTTGTTTTATTATATATTTCTTTGAAGGATCGGCATTTATGTTGGGAAGATCTTTGACTTCAATATTCTGGGGAATGGTGGCTGATCGTTATGGAAGGAAACCAGTTATAATGATCAGTCTGTTTGCAATGTAATATATGATTTTTTGATAGTTTGTTTACCATTTATTGTCAGAACAAAATCCACATGGAATGAGATCACCCTCGATCTTTGTTCGGTGTTGCTCTTTTGGTGTCCTGATCTGGTCTTGTCTCCTGATCTATTGCAGAATTGTATTTAACACGTTATTTGGGCTCAGCAAAAGTTACTGGATGGCAATCACGACAAGATTACTTCTTGGACTCTTAAGTGGATTACTTGGTCCAATACAGGTAATTAATTTTCTAATATCGATAGTCAAGTAAATCTTCAAATTTTGTCCTGATATTTGCTCTTGCTTCATTACGAGCTTGTGCTTTGAATGAAATCTAGGCTTATGCTTCGGAAGTCTGCCGAAAAGAGTATCAAGCTCTAGGATTATCAATTGTAAGATGCTCCATATATGTCTGTTCCCTCGTTTCCTTCTTTTCTGTTGACCAGGCTTGCTTTCTCGAATTTGTAACAGCAATTTTAATTTCAAATGCATTCTAGGTTGATACATCATGGGCCATGGGTTTGATCTTTGGTCCAGCTATTGGTGGTTTTCTTGCACAGGTAATCTACTTCTATGAAATACTGAATATAAATAAGAATTGTCCAAGATGGCCATATTGCCCTCTGTTGTAGGCACAAACCAGGTATCACATTGAGCATGCACCTGTCTAGGTACCTTGTCCGTATACAGTAATTGGATGCATGTTCATGCACATCACGTGCACTGATTGAGAAGATTAGCACATGACATTGCACATACCATGCGAGGACTAAATCTGTGTCCTATAAGTTGGATAAGCATCTAAGAGAGACCTACAGGATTTATTGACTCCACTAGAGATCAATAGCAATTTCTTTTTTCAAAAATCTAAAATTTATATATGCATCTAATAGTCACCTACTGCATGATGTTAACATCCTATTATATTGATAATTGATGCTTCTGTTATCAGCCTGCAGAGAAATATCCAAGCATATTTGCTAGGGAGTGGTTATTTGGGAGGTAAACTCATGAGTATGTGTATCTTGGTTCACATACTATAACTTGTGCTAAGATACATTTCTATTCACAACTGTAGGTTTCCTTACTTCTTACCCTGCCTCTGCATATCACTGTTTTCAGTTGCTGCATGTATAGCCTGCTTATGGCTTCCGGTATGTGCTTTTTTTCCAGCAGTAATCAAAAGAGGTTTTTGATTTGCATTTTTCATCATGAACAGTCTTATTGTTGTATCATTCTTCATTTTGCTTCTTTATCATTCAACTTGAAAAGTATGTTGCCAGTAGCTACTCCTTGCCAAATCATGCCCTTTCCAAGTGCTTCCAGCTAATGTGCAGGACCAATGGCAAAGGAGAATTCTACTTCAGAGTGTCATTCTTTCAGTTATGATCAGCAAAAAGATAATTTTATTTGCCTTGATTTGACTAGTAGTCTATATTAGATGAAATTGATATGAAACTTTTTGGTTGGTTCCTAAACTTACTCTATGTTGGTTTAGAATAACTTGTATTAGGAAATACAAGAGTAGTTAATCTTTATCTTCCATCTTTTCTTTTAAATATGAACAGTGTATATCTTAAAGACTTGAAAAATTTTAGCTAAACCGTGTCACAAAGGTTAGGAGAAACAAATCTCCTGATATCATATTCAAGGAAGCAAAAGAAATAAAACACGAATGAAGACAGAGATTTGCGTGGTTTACCCAATCTAGGCTATGTCTATGGAGCCACAATATATATTCACCATAGGAAAAAAAATTATAAGTGCTTACAAACACTTAGTCCTCCCCAGCTTCACAAACTCTAGCCACTATTGTTTTAGAGTCTCAACAACTTCTACCACTACTCCCATCACATACACATCCTTCTCAAGAGAGCTCCTCTCTATTTATAGTGTGCACACCAAGGAGAGAGATCACATGTAACCAACTAATCTAAATAGCCCCTAATTTATAGCCACAAATCAGAGAAGTGATTACAATCGTTTTTACCAAGTCAAGGGAGGACTTTTAACAATACTTTTACCAAGTCAAAGATGACTTCTAATAATCTCCAACTTGAAGACTAATTTCAATCATGTCTTTATACTTGATTAATGCAGTAGCTCAGCATTTCCCTTACACGTGGAAGCCAACCGTAGCTGAATATAACTTTAGTTTATCAATGGTCGTTGTCTTGGTCAGCATATCATTAGGTTTCTGATTTCCTTGAATCTTCTCAAGCTTAAGAGCTTTGTCTTCTTAGAGTGACCGAGTGAAGCGATGCTTCATTGAGATATGCTTTGTTCTAGTATGAAAAGATGAATTTTTTTGCTAATTGAACGACACTCCAACTGTCTGAATACAGGATACTTTCCTTCTATTTCTTATCAAGTTCTTCCAATAATTATTGAAGCCAAATCATCTCCTTCATGGCTTCAGGTGTCATGACATATTTAGCCTTAGTAGTGGAGAAAGCAAAAATTTTCTACAGCTGAGAAACTTAGCTCACTGTTGTACCTCCAAGAATATATGTAATGCTCTTTTGGTTGTCATTGTTTCCAACTAAGTCTATATCAACATAACCTTCTCATGTCAGTTCACCTTTAAAACAGAGTATCATCTATGTGGTACCTTGTAGATATTTAGGGATCCATTTGATTGCTTTACCAATGCATCTTGTCAAGGTTATTCATGTAACTACTCACCACTCCCACTAGTTGTACGATGTCTAGCCTAGTACAAACCATAGCGTACATCAAGCTTCCAATAGTCGAGGCATAAGGAACTTTCTGCACATGTCCTCGTTCTTCGTCAGTCCTCGGTGACTGTTCTTTTGAAAGTTTGAAGTGGGCACCTAAAGGACTGCTCACTGGTCTAGCATTTTGCATGTTTAATCGAGTTACTTTATTAATGTATTCTGCTTATGATAGTATCAAAATACTGACTCCCCTAATTCTGGTAATTCTCATTCCAAGAATCTGCGTCATAGCATTCAGATCTTTCATTGCAATTTTTTTTGACAATTCTCACTTTACATTTTGTAAAACCATTGCTACTCATGTAGCCATCCAACTTCTTGTACCACTGCCTTGGAGTCCGTTTCAGCTTGTACAAACTCTTTCTTAGCTTACACATGCTTTCTTTGTCTACTATCATGAAGCCCTACGATTGCTTCATATAATTTTTTTCCTCCAAATCACCATGATGGAAACTTGTCTTTACATCTAACTATTCAACATGCAACTTCTCTATGACTATAATTTTCAATACTAATCAAATAGTTGTTAACTTCACCACCGGAGAGAAAATCTCAATGTAGTCAATGCATTCTTTATGCTGAAATCCTTTAACCACCAATCTTGCTTTGTGACGTTTACTTCCATCTTGTTTTTCTTTGATCGTATAAACTCACTTGTTAGGTAGATTTTTTTCTTTTAGGTAGTTCAGTCAACTCCCATGTCTGATTTGACATGAGTGAGTCCATCTTGTCTTTCATTATAGACTCCCAATTGATTGAATCTTTGACGTGAATTGCTTCATTAGTGCATTCTAGTTCACCATTATCGGTTAGCAAAAAATAATACAATAGAGGTGAATAACGTTTTATCGTTTAGGAATTCTTGAGGAATTTGAATGTCTGGAGTAATGTTCTACCTAAATGTTAGGAATTTGAATTTTGACTTTATTTTAGAAGCATTTTAGGAGCTATAAATACCTTACTCGAGTTTGGTTGATGAAGCATCCATTCCTGAGATTGTGAATTGTTGTATCTCTCCCTTTGAGGATTATTTGAGTCTCCTCTCTCTTGAGTGTCGTTGTGATATTAAGTGTTACAAGTGAGAGGTTTCTTGTAAAAGAGTAAGTATAACGGTTCTCTACAAAGCTTGGAAAAGGATAAAGTTATAATAAGGATAGTTGATCATCGTCCATTAGAAAAAAGATCAGTAGTAAATGTCGATGGCCTTGAGGGAAGGGGAATCGGGAGTGGACATAAGTCAAGAAGACTAGACCATTATAAATCGGTTTGTATCCTTTCTCTTGCTTGTGACTTTTGCTCATGATCATTCACTTTACTTGTTATTCTTACTGACACTCCATAATTGGTTTTTCTCAATCGAATTTTAAAGTTGGTTTAAATTTGCTATTACACTAATTCATCCCCACTCTTAGTACCATTAAGATCCTGATAGTATCAGCATGTACAATGCTGACTTGAGCTAGAGGTGCTGTGGGTTATAATTGGTGTGCCAATTTTTTATGTACACCGATGAGCATGGTACAAAATCATATTGATAGGCACAATACAAAATTGTGCTGTGTCAAAAAGATATTGGTACATGTTCTGGGCCACAAAACAACATTTGTTGTCTCTATTTAAGCAAAAGACATTTCCATTCAAGTTCATTCTTTTTATAGAAACAAGTCATAAACAGTATGGATACCTCATATTGACAAATCTCAATCAGGTCCCAACAAATCCTACATAGGCATGACAAAAACTGAATCAGTAAAGTGCATAAGAAGATTTAATTTCTTTTGTTTCAATTAATTAAACCAGAGAACCTACTGCATTAAATCTATTTTTTCTAAAATCTTTTTGTTTTCTAGGAAACTATGCACATGCACAGTGAATGTAGCCCGGAGTATGAACCTATTGAAGTAATGGAGGCACCACATTGTCCTAACTTGAAAGGATATGGTAGAGAAACTAAACAAAGAAGATGGTTCTCTGAACAAAGTATATTGAGGAATAGGCTGTTGATGTCATCAATTGTTCTGTATTGTATTTTTGGACTTCAAAGTACAGCTTATACTGAGGTAATACTGTATATTTGATCACACAATGGTAGTACTTTTAATTGATGTCACATTTTCAGCATCTCATAGAGTTGCATTATTCTGTCTAAAAGTTCAAGTGTCATGCTTACGTGACTAATGTCCTACCATTAGTATGGAGTTCATATGACCTTTGACTAGGATGTTCTTTCACAAGCAGTTGTATTTATGGAATTTTTTTTTGCTAATATTTGGTGATTTTGTGTTTTTTAAAAGAAAATGCTGGTGCTTCCACTGAAATATTATTTTTTCCCTCCCTGCTTCACTTTTCTTTGGTTGCCATCATCTGTTTACAGATATTCTCTCTATGGGCTGTGAGCAATAAAAGTTATGGAGGTCTTGGCTTTTCATCTCAGGAGGTTGGATTGGTGCTCGCAATCTCGGGTACCTCAATTCTTAAAATTTTTTAGATGACTGATATATGAGGATAAATAATTAAATATTAACTGCTCTGCAGCCTCTTGGTCAGATAGCAAAGGACTTTTGCGGTGAAGGCTGTACAGATTTTACTTAAATTTTGATTGCCTCTTCTTATTTACATATACCATTGATTAGTACTTCTTTGTCTTATTCAAGTTCCCTTCATTATCTATCTGATGTTGTCAACTTGGATAATTGCCTTCTATTTTGCAAAGACTCAGATGAAATTTGCAAAAGGAAGATATATGTATTCTTTTATCAACTATAAAGCTGCATATTGTTAACTGGATAATTAATGTAAAGTTTTATTCCACTTGTTAAACAAGATTACTGAACCATGAATACTTTCTTTTCAGATCTAGTACGCTGCTTAATCAGTCAAATAATAAAAGGCTGATTATAGTGCTACCCAGATATGAGATAAAACTTGAATTTGTTGACCAAAGCCTGATCATTGAATTCCCATATGCACTTGATTTTGACTAGAGCCTCTTGAGATTGTACTGATTGCATGTCTTGGCTCCTTTGCCTATCAAAATATACTCTTATCAGTTAAGCTGTGACATGAAGATGATCTCAATGAAGTTGACTGACCTTTTTATGATAAATGAATTTAGTAGGCATGCCATGGACTTCAATGTGGATAGATGCATGACCGTTAGTACTATTCTTTAAGCATCTTCTATCCATTCTTAAAGTTATCATTACAGAATCTAATGCTGCTTAACATTTGGTATTAGGTATAAGCCTTCTGGTTTATCAATTAGTATTTTTCCCATGTATTGCAAAACATCTGGGACCAATTAATTTCACCCGTGTGGTAGCGGTATGCTATGGACTTCTTTTTCCTCGTTTTCTATTACTTTGATATTATGATCAATTTGCCTTTTCTTATGTGATTCTATGCACTTTGTTTGTAGGTTTTATTGATACCATTGCTTGCAAGTTACCCATTTATGGCAAAGCTATCTGGACTTGACTTGAAATTGACAGTAAATTGTGCATCTTCATTGAGGAGTATTTCCTCTGTGAGTACCAGTCTAACTCAACCATTTTTATTGCTAGTAAAGTGGGTGAGTATTTTTTATTGTGTTACTTGCGGCCAAAGCATCAAAAAGCTTATCGGACTTTGCACTGGCACATTTCTAACTGACTATATGTTGGCTGCAGCTGTATATTATTTTACCATTCATCTTAATTGATTTTATTTCTCTCACGTAGGATCTACCTTTTTACCTTCAATATATCTGTCAAAATTAAGCACACACTGTAGTCTGCAGCTTTATTAAAGAAAAACAACCTTGGACCTAAGTGGTTGTCTTTCATTTCCAGATTAAATTTATCAAAAAATTAAGTTATCAACCTCCATTGCTGCATAATTTATCTCCATAATAAGCATCAATATCCTCAACTGCATCTGGATATACAGTGCCGTTTGCATTCCCTTTGCTCGTGCAACATTGAATGTGCGTGTAACTTCTTGGTGTTGATTCAGAACAATGGTTGAAAGTTGAAACTGTTTTTATTAGAAAGGTACATTGTTCCTGCTACCTATTAAGAAATGTTCTAATTTGTATCTGTTTGATGTCCTCAGTCAACCATCACAATTGGATTGAACATTCTTATGAACAATGCTGTGGTAATTTCTAATTTCTCTACTTGATAGATATGTATTATTTTTGGTTAGTTTAGAGTCTTTAGACAAATATGAACTGTGGAGAACATACTTATATTTACCAAAAAAACTTTGTTGGCAGTCTCAACATAAAAGAGGTGCTGCAAATGGGATGGCTGTGACTGCTCTATCGCTGTTTAAAGCTGTTGCTCCAGCAGGTGCAGGAATTTTGTAAGTATCCTATGTTTTTTGTAGTTCAGAGTCCTAAAATAAGGAATGCTTGCTTCCCTTGGTGCAGATAAGGAATGCTTACACAACTGAGTTTCTTTGTTTTTATGCCTTTTAAACAGTTAAAGCCAGTCCTAGAAAAAAATCTGGTATTGCCTTATGGTTCCATGTGTTCCTTGATTTTGAGTTACTGCTAAACCAACTTATGTTAGCCCTTGTAATGTGTTAAACATAGAAGTTCTCAAGAAAAATGTTCGTTAATGGCCTTTCTGGATGCACACTGACATGGCTTTTGGGGACGAATAAAAGTCATTCGATCTATATTTATTTATTAGTAAACCTAAACATTTTCATAAAAAAATCTGGAAGTGTAATAGTTGACTTGTGTTTTGGAATTTGGAAAAGGTCAAATTTGTTGGTAGTGATGATTGAGGAACACCTGTAGAAAGTTATCTATAGTTTTTTTTTCTTCGAAAGTTATCCACAATTGTTGTTGGCTAATATGATAGTATATTCATATTGGACCTTGCAAGGAGAAGCCCAAAGCTGATAGAAGAACACTAAGAATGTTCTCAAATGGCCAAATATATGAAATATGTGCAGCAATTCTGTAGACTAGATCCTATTATGATACTGTTCGATGTAAGATAAGTAGCAACAGATTTTTTTTATAATTGAGGACGAAAAAAAAAAGGGAAAAGAATGATAATAATGATAGGATAATAGGAAAAAAGATAATTACTGCTCAAGGAGTGAACTCCCTAGATGAAGATCTCGATCTCCATACCTTTCGCACATGAAGATTTTCGTTCATCTTCTGATGGTACAGTGTTATTGCCCTTTTTATATATTGAAATATAAGAAAAAAAAGTGAAAATATAGAAATAAATAAAATTATGAGTCAAATATATAATCTCTTTTTTTCTCTGAAGAAGATAATATTTTTAATCTAATTTGAAGAATAATTTTTCGTTTTTGATGATATTTTTTATTGATAAACTTTTATCTTCATTTAGATGAATCTTTAAGATCTTCTATATTGAGAGACTTTCATTCTTGATTATAATCTTTAATCAAGTTTGAATTTTATTTATTTATTTTTATCTAGATATTATTATGTGGAAACTTATAACATATGCAAAATACCTCCAGATTAATTAAATTTATTCAATAAGAGATAATATCGAATTGGTTTCGCATCATACACTTTTGTTGCATAGGAACTCGCCCCGAGTTCATATAATTGAAGTATGAATCGATTTTGATGATTCAATATCTTGGCTAAACCAAAAGCTCTAATACCAAATCTAATGTAGTAGCAGTAGATTTAGAAGACTAAAAAGAGAGAAAAAATAATAATAATGACAAGATAAAGGGTGTACGAAGTGCATGAGGCTCACACCAATGTAGGGTTTGTCTTACTTTTAATATTTAAAAAGACTATTTATGTGACTCCAATCCTAATTTTCTAGGTTGTAAATGCGCAATTTTATCATTCTACTAAGGCTGCCCTCATAATAATGTCAAGATAATCGAAAATATATATAATCATTAGACTTAGTTCTAGCTTAAGGAGAAAACTCATAGGATGAAGGTCTCATACCTCCATATGACTCACACGTGGAGATTCTATTGGAAGAACAATATAGGAAAATAACTTAATTTATTAATTTATCAAAATACATTAGAGTGTTCTAGCCCCTTTGTAGGTCTAAACACAAGAAAGAAAAGTAAAATAAAAAAATAAAAAAAATTATAATTGTCTGAAATCAAATATAAATGAGTCAGAAGTTCTATGAGATAGGTTTACATGATATTAGAGCTTAATGATGTATTTGGTTTTCGCTAGACTGATTATGACTGAAATAGTCCTTTTGGTTAGTCTGAGCTGGTTCTTGCATAACAATTATAATTCCCTAACGTGGTGATGACTTCGCTCATCAAGAGTGAGGTCAGTTCCACATGGAATCTAGTGTTAAGGTTCAAATGTCATAAAATGATTTACACCCATCCTTTATGGTCCAGTTACTTAGAAAAGTGTTATAACCCATTAATGCTTTCAAGTTGATTTTATTTCTGAACTTGCCAGAAAACTGACAACTAATAGATTACTATGCTAGCATTTTTTGGCTTCATTATGCTTTAAACATATTCATCTCTCTTTTCTTTTTAAGCTTCTACAAGAAATTGTAGCCTTTCAACCTCTCTTCCCCCGCGTTCTGAAGAGGCTGGTTACAAATTCAAGTCAGTCATTTAGGACTGCAAGATGGCTACTCAATTAATTATATAATTTCCAAATTGGCTGGTTACAAATCATTTAAGTTCAAACATTTGATAAGTGTACCAGCAGAATTAGCATTTGATAGGTGCCAATACATTTTGATATTGGGATGCTTAAGTAAAATAACAATAAGCCTAGGGATTGAGTCATAATGATACTAGTAGGAGATGTGACAGAAAAGTAATGCTAGAAAAGGCACAAAAAAGAACACTGGATCTTAGGAGTTCCTGATATTGGAAGAAAAGAAAGAATCTCAGATTCCAAGTAATTGAATAAACAGTTGTATTTCTAACCTGAAGTTCCACTGTGGTGACTAGTTTTGGCTAGTTGAGGAAGGATACCATGGTTTTAGTTGGGAAAGCACAAGAAAGAACAAGGTTGCTGGAAGTTGATACAATTTACATAGGATTCAATCTTAACATACATGGTTTGCAGCATTGCACTTCTCTTATTCGATGATAAAAATTGTTTGGGATGTGATTTCTTACTATATTACCTTCAGGAATATTAAGTAATTATAAGAATGTGATCCTCATTGTGCTTTCCAGAAATTATATTCCAAAAATTTTGGTGCGTGATATAATTAACTAATTGTTACTGTTGGTATATGAGATGTAAATAGCCAATGCTGATCACTGTTCTGTCTGCCATAAATGCGTGCCCATTCAGATGATGCATACATAGGTGATGATGCATATATTGACCATCTCAATCCTAGCACATCAAACTCTATCAGTGCATGTTAGCTGAGTTCTATATTATTTTGACTAGGCATGTTGTCTATTTCTTTAGTCAGCAAAGAAAAACCATATTTTGGAATCTGGGCATCATTTCTAGAAGAAATATTTAACTTTCATCCATGCAGCAGTAGCAGTGCAGCTTTGGAATATTGCTTTGCCAATTCTGTGGGACATCAAATCCACGTGTTGTGATAAAACATGAGATGCACCAAGCAGGCATAGATTGAATAAATATCTGATGTTCTCCTAGAAGAACTCTTGCTTAAAGTGTTGATAGATATGACATCTAGGATTAAATTTCGAAAAGTAGAGATGAAACATGATCTACATTTCAAATTAACAGATGAGGATAAGATTAAAAAGCTCTTAACATAATTATTTTAGTTTCGGATGTATAAAAAAACTAATCCTCATATCTAGAAATTTCATAGATTAAGATTTTAGATCATCTTAGACAGTTCTTCAAGCTTAGTTTTCCAGAATATCATACAAAATTGCTACTTCTAAATGTTCATAACCCCAGTACATCTCCTGCAATAATCCTAATATTTATGCTGTTTTGTTTTTTGGTATTGGTTATATTTCAGATTTTCGTCGGCACAGAACCATCAAGGTGCTTCTATTTTATCAGGTATAACTTAATCCTTGCAAGTCTCCAATAAAATTGTACTTCGAACCTCTTATAAGGCAGTTTACTTGCCAGAAGAAGAAAAGCTCCATGAGTTTGTTGATTGAAACAAGTGTACTCTAAATAAAATTTTAGTCCCTTTGTGAAGGCAAGCTATAAGATTATTTAAATACAGTAAGAGTCACACACAAGCTAAATTGTTGACAAAGAAATTGAACAATGTCTGGTGCCAACCTAGTCGAGGATCCCTAATATACCAAGAACCTCTTAATTTACTGGCTTTACCCGGGACTATCTTTGATCGGCCTGCTCTACAATGTTTTACACATGATATATTTGTTTAAATTGATTGGATATCGGCGCCTTGTAGAGGGTGAGTTTTAAAATTTCATCATAGAGTTGCAGACTAATTTATCTGTTTGTTCTTGTGTTAATAGAAGCATCTCAGCCAGAACTAATTTATCTGTTGGATTACAGGTGACTACATTGTTTTCTTTGTCTTGGACATATTTGGGCTAGTTGGTCTCATATTGACCTTCAAACCCTTTCTAACTCAACCTGGTAAGGAGGAGATCACAGTGAATAACTGAGGGCCTCCATCAGATGAAATGCCACAAGACCGTGTGACTAGTTCATGCCATGGTATATAATATATGCTACTTTTCATCTAAATATTATCATATAATAAATTTCAGAATGGATTGTTGAAATAAGTGAACGGGATTCCGTGGTTTTATGTCGTCTAATTACTTGTAATTTTCATCACAATTGTACTGTGGAGGAGGTTGGGCATCTCTAAATATGCACTCGAAACACAAGCAACAAGAAATCATTAGTGCATTCTGTCAAAATAAAAAGAAAATAAATAAATAAAAACAAAGAGGAAGTATGCATTTGGTAATACGAGTGTTCTGTCAAAATTAAAACATCTAGGGAGCAGACAATTGGTAATATGAGCTAAAATAGGTTGATGCAACAAGTTGAAAATGGTTGAAGCATATCTATTTGGATCCATCAACAGCGCTTGGTGTATACATATTATTACTCGAGACTAAGGCCAGACAAGAAGATTATCAAGTGAAATAACTCTGGACCCCTGTCAGGTTCATCACTACTACCCAACAAGTCACAAGGAAACAGTTTTCAAAGATTTAAACAATTTGTCAAATACAACAACAACAAAGTCAACTATCTGGGTCATCCTCATCCATATAATTACTCTTTGGGGTCAATTATATCCACGTAAAAAGTTATATGTTTAGTTAAATTATGTGTATTTAAATATTTATTTATTTATTTTAATCTTTCATATTTTGCTTGGACCGATACGAATCAAGTGAAACAGACGTGAAGCGGTATGCGGTTCAGTTTCAATTTGGTCTGCCCATATAAAAGGCACAGTACGTGTTAACCCTAGGTTTCTTGCAAATGTCACATATTGTAGCATACGGGAGGAAGAGAAGATAGAGCAATGAGGTATCTGCATCGATACCGAAAGAGGAAAAAGAGGTAGGTGAGGCATCTACAGCATCACACCGCTCTGTCTCCTCTTCGTTCTTGTTGACTACCACATCGTTAGGTACAGCGTTGTACTGCCTCCTTTGTGTCAATACCACACCGCTTGTCTCATATTTGCTTTCGTCGATCATCACATCATCAAAAGAGAAAGAGGAGGCCGAGCGATGTGGTGTCAACGCAGATGCCTCAATTGCCTCATCTTCCTCCTCTAGCGCTACATTGCTCTGTCTCCTCTTCGTTCTCATTGACCACCTCATCATTCAGTGCGATATCGCACTGCCTCATTTAGGTCAGTGCTATACCGCTTTACCTTCTCTTTGTTCTCGTCGATCACTGCATCGCTAAAAGAGGAAGAGGAGGTAAAGCAGTGCGACACGGATGCAGATGCCTCACCCGCCTCCTCTTCCTTCTCTAGCACCACATCACTCTACCACCTCTTTGTTCTCGTCAACCACCTCATCGTTCGATATATTGTTGCTCTATCTCCTCTTCATTCTCATCAACCACCATATTGTCAAAAGAGGAAGAGGAGGTAGAGCAATGCGGCATTGACACAGATGCCTCACTTTCCTTCTCTTCCTCCTCCAACGCCACATCGCTCTGCTTCCTTTTTATTCTCGCTGACTATTATATCGTTCGATGCCATGCCACACTGCCTTCTCTACGTCAGTGCCACACCACTCTGCTTTCTTTTCATTCTCATTGACCACCGCATCGCCGAAAGAAAAAGAGGAGGCAGAATGATATAGTGTCGATGTAGATGACTCATCTCCCTCCTCTTCTTCCTTATTTTCAATATTCGAATCGATATCGACAATATCGACCACTACATCATTCTCGTCGACCACCATTACAACAATCATCAACATCATTATCATCAATCACCATCAGTGAAATTATATATATATTTATTATTTTTATGTTATTTATGTATATACTATCATATATTATATTTTGTATCCATAAAACCAATGACTTTAGGATAAGGGTAATATATAATTAATCATAAAAATAAAAATAAGTAAGAAAGAGACGGTTTCTGCCCGTTTAACGTATATGATAACGGGATCGTCGTAACCCATCATAACGGCTGTTATTTGGACTGTCACCCACCATGGCCTGTAACAAACAGTACCTGCCATCCACGTGACGTCGGTTGGGTTTCTTCCCTCTTTATTTATTCCGTTTTCCGCCCTCTCTGTCCCCCCTTCCTCCGCGGGAGAGGAAGCGGTGGGGACCCTCGATCTCTACGCGGCCAGCCTTCCTTCCGCAATCTCCAGGTTATCCCGATCCATCCTCGGAGATCCTCGACCGTCTTCTTCTGGCCTAAATTTCATATCGGTATCTCTTTTTGATTGGGACCGCGTTCGTGTACATCTTCTTGCTTTTGATCTTTTGGTATATTTTTATCCTATTGTTCTTATGCTTCTGCACGAATTCGATGTCAATTATGTTTTTTGCTTCAGATCGGTGGTTTCTTGTGTTGGATCTTGGATCCCTGTATGTTTATTGTTACGTTTTCTTGATGTATCTTAGTTTTTGCTGTTGATAGCTGACGGAACGATGGGGCTCTCCTTTGGGAAGCTCTTTAGCCGCTTGTTTGCGAAGAAGGAAATGAGGATCCTGATGGTCGGACTTGATGCCGCTGGTAAGACGACCATCCTTTACAAGCTCAAGCTTGGAGAGATTGTCACCACCATTCCGACCATCGGTGGGTATTATCCATCTCATCTCCTTGACTTTACTTCTCTCTTTGTGACATTGATCTTTTAAATCAAATGGTTCTTGTTTGTTTCTGTAATGGCTGCTGGATCTGTTTGAGAACTGGGCTTCCGGTGTCATGTTTATTGTTGATCGTGCATTAATTTTGCCTATTTGGTTGAGTTAGTGATGTCGAAAAGATTTAGTAGGTGGTTGTGTACATTAACTGTTTTTCATGATGAATGCATGATATTTATGTTTCTATCTGCTCAAAAGCATAGTTAACGGAGAAGTATTGGCGTGATATATTTATTTCAATGCATAAGAATACAACTATCTTCTTTTTTTTTGTGTTGTGGTGCGAACAAGAGTTTAAAATTTGAGAGGGTAAGAATATGTCCGACGCAAATTTGAAAACTCACGATAGCTCCTTTTATTGCATTGACTGCAATGAGTTTTTGTTTGGGTAAAGGTCTTCAGGAAGATTTTATTAAAAACACAATGACGATCTTGAAGTGCGACTCCAGTCCATGATTCATATATCTTTTATGTATTTCTTTAACTGCTAAGAAAGAAATTGCTCAAGGTGATGTGCTTCTATAGTTCTTTTATATATTTGTTATTTTTTATACATTGCTGGTGTAATTGACAAACATTGCTGAACACCGGTTAGATACTGTTTCCTGTATAATTTAACTCAATGATTCTATTGACAATTTTAAAATTTCTAGATCATTTGATCATATCTTTTAATACCTACTGAATTGTGTGGACTGTAACAATGTAGATGAATTATTCAGTTAGCTTAACACTCTCACTTCCTTTCTCCTTCTCTAGATTTGGCCATTGCTTCATCCTCAACTTGTTCCCCCTAATAGCCCTATTTTTGAAATGAACAGTTCTGGCAATTATTGATTTGATTGATGATGTCTCCCTGGGGATGGTTATGTTTTTCTTTTAAAAAATGTTTCTATAACTTTGTCCTAGTTATATTGGAAGCCGGACATTATTGTTTTAATTATGGATGATATAAAGGGTTGGTGTTTCAAAGCAGTTCAAATGTATATGCTTACAATGTTATAAATCTTGAATATATTGTTCAAATTATTATGGTTGGTTTCAATGCAGGATTCAATGTTGAGACTGTGGAGTACAAAAACATTAGCTTTACTGTTTGGGATGTTGGTGGTCAGGATAAGGTACTGCTTTGATTATGGTACTCAGCCTTTTATTGTCCAAGAAATTGAAATTATTTAACAAGAGATATTCAGTTTAGAGATGGTTGTATTATGTGAGTAAATTGCCTACAATATGTTATTTTTGTTTTAGAATAATTGATCAAACATTGCGTGTTTTAAGGTATGATCATCTTGAAAAAGTTGCATAACATATAAGATGTTTTACATGCAGAAAGTACCTTCTTGCTGCCATCATGATTGATCCATCATTAGTAACTAACTTGTTTGCATATTTCTCAATGCCTATGTTCTGGTGATCTTGCTGTTTGCAAGAACAGATCAGACCTCTGTGGAGGCATTACTTCCAAAACACACAGGGCCTTATTTTTGTTGTTGACAGCAATGACCGGGATCGTATTGTTGAGGCAAGGGATGAACTCCATAGGATGCTAAATGAGGTAACATCTCGTAGTGGTAATACTTGCCTCATAAAGTTTTTAGTATTAACTCTGTTCTTGACTTCTTATACAACAGCTCATGGAAAGTCTAATTCATGTAGAATTTCATTACATTTGCAATGACAACTTGTGTATTTTTTTATTTCAGATTTCTTATAACACATTAGATTATCCCATTCTATAAACTTTGACTTCCATTAGATTATTCACTAGTGAAGATAATTCTTTTTGTCTGCTCTTTCTTTGTGAAAAAATTCCAGTGATAAAGTGGCTGTGATTTTACACAAAAAAATCAGTGATTGGTGCAATGAAAAACTTATATGATTGTACTTCTCATAGAATTTCTTGCGATTCAACCTTAAAGGATACAAATATGTAATGATCATTAGTCATTATCCTGTAGGAAACAAGAGGCCTGTTTTTTTCTTTTTTTGCCTGTAAAGTTTCTTTAAAATGCTTTTTTTTGTTATTTGTAGTCATCATTCTGCCCCCTCACCTAAATGCAAAAAAGGCTAAATTTCAGAAACCTACTGTATTAGATTTGCTAACAGAGTACAGATGAGCGACTGCATCACTAAATTTGAGGGCCTCTGTCCCCCTCACTCGCCCAAAGGTCAATGAATAGGCTTCACTTTAGTGTAAGCTAAATGAGTTGTGAATACGTAACATATGACACTTCACTTGAATTTTGTTTCATGCACATGGGTACTTCTTTCTCATTGTATAGATTTATATAACATTTTGGAGCTTTAGATATTTGCAAGTCTTTACTTCCACTAAACAAATTAATTCTTTTTTTTTCTCATTCAATGTTAAATTATAAACTGAAATTTGCAAGCATGTTCTAGAATTTCATCTCTTTATGTGTTTTGATACTGATAGGATGAGTTAAGGGATGCAGTTTTGCTTGTGTTTGCTAACAAACAAGACCTTCCGAATGCAATGAATGCTGCTGAAATCACTGATAAGCTTGGTCTGCATTCCCTGCGTCAACGACACTGGTGAGATATTCTTCACTTTCTGAGCTAATAGTTTTCAAATGCTTGTCTTTATAATATCTACTTTGTACCATGGCCCATGGGTGCAGACGCGTTTCACGGAAGTAAATCAATTATACATTTGATGATTAACTAAAGTTTGATAGCCTTCTGTTTGATCCTTTTGGTAAAGGACCACATGACTTGCATTCCATTGTCAATTCCAAGGCTTTGGATTGAGAATTTGCTGTTTAGAAGATCTGGATTGGCATAACAGCTATGGGAGAAACGAGGTCTCAGTCAAAAATGAGCTATAAAATCACTAAAAATGAAAAAAAGGCTTCACGATCCCTGTCTTTTTTTGGATAACAAAATGATCCATGTTGTGGCTAGAAAAAGAAAAAGGGGACGTCTCCTGTGAGTTACGGACCAACATGTTCCTAGCACATTTTGTGCCGCATAATGGCAGAAAACTGGAAAGTGTAGTCTCTCTCATGTATGATGCTGCATAAGAAAAAGGAAACATAACAAACTGAAGGACAAGAAGAAAAGTGGTCTGATTCCTTTCCTCTGTTTCATGACTCATGCAACTAAGATGCATGCTACTGCACAGTGACAGAATGGGACGTTGATAAGAAAATTTGGGGTCTAATCCAAGCTGATCTTGAGCCAATTCAGCATAGATTGGTTATTAACCTAAAATCAATCACATCTCCTAGTGGCATATGCTGATGCTGATCCCCATTGGCATCCATCATTCTCACTTATAGCATCTAGAAAGCCTGACCTGTCTAATAAAGTGTGCATAATTATTTCAATTAGGTATATCATGCACATTTTTTATTATTTGCATTTTTTTCTTACACCAGAAGAGCCAAGCAAAACACTTAAGGAAGCTCCAATTTGACATGCTTAATCTATCTGTTTGAAATGAACTTATACATCTAAACCATGAAAATAGCATGCTGGGCGACTCTTGAGCCAGGTTTGATATTTTTAAAATCCTGGTTAAAGAGCAATTTGTATTCCAGCGAATTAATTGCTTGGCCTGGTCATTTGATGCTTGACCCTCTCTTCTTTGTCATGGTTCTGGGACCCTTAGTGTCTGGCTGACTCCCTACAGTTAACTTAATCTTATCAAATTTGGTTCAATCTCCTAGTGGACTTGATATTCTATTTTTGGTTTCTTTAGGTCTTTGTTCTTCAACTTACAGATTGTGCCAAACATATATGAAATTTTGAAAAGGCATTTTCTGAAGTTTGAGACCTTTAATTTGATATTTGGTGATCAACAAGACAGGCCTACTTGTTTGTCATATTCTCCTGACTGATCATGTGACTGCAGAGTGCGCTCAGCAGTCTGGTCTGACTCTAGAGGAAAAGGAAAGGGGAGAAGGGAAATTCATCCAAACCTCTGCATTTTTCTAAGAACTAACGTGTCTTTCATTTTATTCACTTTCATTGGCTCTTATCCATCTACAGTGAACAATATTTGTGTATTTCTGGTCATGTTTGTCTGCCACTCCCAGGATGACATCTCCTTGTGCGACGAACTCCATTATGACTTCCCTTAGTATCTATCATAGGCATCTTTTTCTTTGTATATGTGCGTGCATGTGTGTTGAGCTCTTGGTGTTTTCTGTATGGACATAAGTCTGAAAATTAGTTTGTCAAAGGAGCTGTCATGGTGTGAAAGGTGGTGTCATCATTGAGTTTGATATGCTATGCAGGTGCAGAACAAATTAATGACTTGTCATATTGGGAAAAGTAGCATTTCAACCAGCTTGGTCTGTGTGATTATTAAGACTAGAATAGCAGGATGTCTTTAAATAAAGAGTTTTGTATCATGTTTTCTTGCTTAATTCTTTGAATTGAATTGCACTACAGAACCTAATCATTCCATACAGGGGTTCTGCATTCTGATGGTAGATCTAAAAAATGATTGAATAAGATAAATAAGGCCACTAGTATTGCTGACTGGTTTTGTGGACTTATTATGGTCAGGTACATACAGAGCACTTGTGCCACCTCTGGTGAGGGTTTGTACGAGGGGCTTGATTGGCTCTCCAGCAACATTGCCAGCAAGGTATCTCCTTTCTCTTTTGTTCTTCCATTAGTGTTGGTTATTAACTTAGAGTTCCAAGTCTATGCATGCGTGTATGTATAGCACTAGAATATGTTGATTGCCAACTTCATAAAGAGCTGTGTCTTACTTCCTGTCTTCTGGCTTTTGTGAAGAAATCTCTTTCTCATAAGTTATAATGGGAATCCAATAATCTGTGCTGATAACATAAATTATCTTGACAGTAACCGACAGCAGCAGTATTGCACGTTCACGGCATAGTTGGATGCTTTCATGACATCAGGGACCAAGAGCACTAAATTTTCCACATCAGGGCCCAAGAGCACTACATTTTCCACGTAGGTGGATTATATTTTTACTACCCCCCACCCCCCCCCTTCGTATTTCAAAAAGCTTCAAGAAAAAGTTTGCAGTACACAGACGTGCTGCTACTACCTCGTAGCGTTTGTATGTCATATCTATTTCCAATGCCATTATCTATTTCCAATGGCCTTTTGTTGAATGGTTTTTGGTGGATGATTTTACTTGCTCGTTACCATTACTATTCTCTGATCTTTTTTTTGCTTTTCTCGACATTGGATCTATCTCCTTTGTCTCTTTGCACCCGACAAGGATGCGGTTGCTGAGAACTAACAATGCAACGCCAAGCCTTGTCGATAGAGACGAGAGCAGTTAATGGAAAAGCTCATGGTGAATCGATACTTGTCATGATGATATACCAACTGCGTGATGCAGTCAGTACATGTAAAAGGGTTTTGTGAATCCTCGGATTCATTTATCGTCAATTCGATAGAATATATATATATATATATATATATATATATAAAAGATAAAGCTTCATACTAAAGGAAAAGGGTTTAAAGTCTTGGCAAAGGAAGGAAGCGGATTCAAGTATATACACCCATCGTACCATTTACTTAGTAGAGAGAATAGGGAAAAACACCTAACGTGAATCCAGAGAGCGTTGAGTGAAAAGATTTTAGGCTTCGGATTGAGTTAATCCAAGAGAGAGTTATTACTTGTATTTAGTTTTCTCATATAATCAAGAATTAGGCTTTTCTTCCATGGACATATAAGAAAATGTCGTCGAGCTATATTAATATTTTGTTATGCTACCAAAAAAAAAAAAAAAAAGATAAATAAAATAACATGAATGATGATGATTAAGTTGTTGCAACAACGATGATTCTCTTAGATCAGCAACTTACTGACAGATTCGAGACCTTTCCAACCCATGTCGCCTAAATCAAGCTCATAGAATACCAAAACCATGGCCACCGAGGACAAAGCCATCGGCACAGGACCAAAAAACCACAACAGCATCGGAAGCGTGACCAAAAGGACTCGGTTGCCCACGACAGCCAACACGCACCCTCTCTTCAGCATCTTCTGCGCCTGCTTGTGGAACGCCTCCTCCCCGGCATTGATGAGAAAGTTGGCGTCGATGAGGCACCCGATCGCCAAGGAGTTGGACAAGAAGCTGAACAACAAGAAGAGCAAGGCAGAAGCGTATTTCAGCACCACCGTCGAGCCTTCTTGCGAACCGAAGAACTCGTGCTGGCGGAGATGGCTCGAGTTGTAGGCGTTGTTAGCCAGAGCAGCCAAGGAGGTACTGATGGTGACGGCGATCGATGCCGAGAGTATCGCCGACATGAGAGCGTTCCGTAAGCTCTGGACGCCTAGCATGTCTTTCTTCTTGTTGTCCTGCAGCACTTGAGTAAGTCAAAGAGAAATCTGGGATGGTCCAAGGAAGAACAAAGTGGTGCACTTGGTTTCTTTTGTTGATCACCTGGATGACGCCTTGTAGCCATGTTTCTCTCTTGCTCATAGTGTACCCGATCGTGGTGGCTGGTTGCTTGGCCTTGGAGCCGAACCAGATGTAGGTGTGATAACCTGCTGTCAGGAAGAGGCTCAAGGGAACCAGAATGAGATCCAACGGATACCTGCTCAAATCCATTCTCTGCGTCACTCACAACACACAGGGACAGATATGAAACGCTTGTTCCTATATATATATCTATCTATCTATCTATATCACCTATTGTTTCTCGAGGCAGCAGGCATTCATTGTTGGAGTTAGGTAGTCTCAGTCCACAGAAAAAAGCTTATCGTAGTGGTGCCACCTTCAGCTCCATAAACTTATAATTTTAGGATATATCTTGAGAATTCTTAATTCAACGAGGCCGACTTGGTTGGTTCTCTTCGTCTCCACAATGTCATCCGGGAATTCATAATGTTATTTTAGAAGGAAGACCTTCTTTAAGAATTTAATTAGGCTTATTGTTTCCTTGTGTGTGAAGAAAAAAAAAATCCTATAAATATCTCGTATATCTCTAAACTTTGATAGGAAAGTAAAATATGATAAAATACTTTGAATCTCGTATATCTCTTTTAAGTGTTTCTCCTGAATCTAAAGAGGAGAGAGCAGAGATATTTTTTGAATTTCTGTGAGATTGTGTAAAGTAAATTTGTACTTAACATAAGTAATTGATGATAATTTTGACTTTCAACCATGTTGTTGAAGTCTTCTGTATCTCCCTCCTTAACGTAAACTAATTATAAGTTTCAAATTTATTAAAAAATGACAGATAAACATTCCATTAGGTAATTGAATGACGACAAGAAACTCTAAAATCCGTGTCGATGGTCTAATTGTCAGTGGCTTAGTTAGGTAGAATGTAGAGTTCCGGAAAGAAAAGATTAAATATTGGCGTAAGATGGAAAAGAAGCACGGTAAAGTGTGTATACTGCCTTAATGGATCAGAAAAGAGGTGGTCTGTAGTGGTGGTTTAATTTGCTGGAACGCCATTAGTCTCATCTTTTATACTTGGCTAAAAGTGACATGCTGAATTCAGCATGATCAGTAAATTTAACCATCAACTAGCAATGTTCCAAAGTGACAAGGATCGGAATGGACATTAGTATGACCGAGGAAGTGCCATCTTCTTTTAGGAGCAGGCACGCTTATCTCTTCTATAAAGAATAATAATAGGTTAGACTGGTCGTGTTGCTCTCTGGAAGAAGATTGATGCAACCAGACGCAGTGCAAAATCCAATGTCTCGTGGATCTTCCTCGACAACTATCATCACGGTGAGTTGATTTTTAGTAGCTTGGCTCGTTGTACCTCTCGAGACCCCAAAATCCTCACTGGATATGGATGGATGTTTTCAATCGTGAAGGAGATTCGACGAGCTGCACTTTACATTCACGAGCACCACTGCTGATAGCAACAAGAAACTTCGAGATCACATATCGACACTACTGTGTATGCTGTCCGACAATATTCTGAGCGAACCCGACCTTTCCGGCTGGAGACAGATGAGAGGGGGCTAAAATGTTCCCGGCTGATGAATGGAGCAGAATTACCAATGCACATATATATATATAGTACTTTTATTTTGATTTATTCCTAGAAAATATCCCTTAATTTCTGAAAGATAAAATTATACATAACATTAACCCCTTGTTTATTGTTATTTCTCGTGTTCTTTCGTTACCTCCACCCTACCCTCACCCTCATCTATCATTGTCGTGGATTCGTTGCATCAACGCCTTTTTCGAGAAATCCAAAGTGTCACATCCTAATATATATATATATATATATATATATATATATATAGTGAGAAAATACCATAATAATAATAAGCAAACAGACTGCATGTCATGTAACATGTGTCATCACTCACGTGATTGACTTAAATGACACCTATGATTAAAAGTAAACATAGTGATGTTAACTTCAAGAATCATCCAAATGGCTCTACCTAGCGGCAGAGGAATGTTTGCTTTCCATTGGAATCCGATTTAGTACTAGAGGAAGGCTGCTATGAAAATCAAAAACAAAGAAAATTCAACAACGCTAGTACGAACCTCAAAAGTCAACTCAAAATATATACATGATCAAAATTCAATCATGTCATTGGCGTATATCAAATACCCGAATGAATACTCCCCCAACAACGGATGGAGAGGCTTTATCCTGCATGATGAGTTTGTGTTCTCCCAATAACGGATGGAGGCAAACTTATATCGCACTCGTAATAGCGGATGAAGTGGTGTCCCACACCCGCCAAAGTGGGAACACGTTCCTCCCAATAGCGGATGGAGGAACCGTCCAGCCGTCACGTCTAACGGCCCGCTAATCCCGGAAGGGAATCGCCCTACCTGCTCTCGGTAGGGAAATAACATAATCTTACACTGGTCATGTCCATATAGGGATGAAATAACATATTTAAAATATTTCTTTCAAATAACATCCATATCAAATAATACAAATTAACCCTCAATTGATTTGAACTCTAGTTCAATCGATCCAATTGAACTCAATTTACTAGGACCTAATTGAACCGATCTCTAATCCTTATTTAACTGGTTTGGAACCACCCTAGACTAGTATAATTTGGATTAGATTAGGTTCAATTTAGGTTAAACTAACTTGAATAAGTCAATCAATTCGGAATCACCCTCAATTGATCTAGACTAATCAAGCCTAGTTTAGTTCAATCAATACTTGGACTAGATTGAGCCAGCCCATCTACTGGTCATGTGCATTATACATGACTGAGCATACATCACACAAAGCTGGCCCAGCCCTAGCCTATGGACTGGTCATGTGCATTGCAAGTGATCGCCCATAATGGTTGAGTTGGGTTAGCCTACGGGCCAAGGCTTGACCCGTGGGTTGGGCCTGGCCTGTGAGCAATTTCATTCCAATTAATATCCAATTTCATACCACAACATATATTCATTAACAATATAAATAAAAACATAATAACACATTAAAAGATAGATAAGGAGAAAAGCTTTAATACAAGTAAATAGCATTCTTAACAAATTAAAAGATAGATTAGGAGATAAGCTTTAATATAAGGAAATAACCTTCTAAATTCAAATAGAAATCATTCTTTCAACACATATAAAATTTCAATATATTCTAGTCAAATTTTAAATCATTCAGAATAACATATTTTAAATTTTAAATAATATCAAAAAAAGATTTTAGATAACATATTTTAATCTAACAAGATTTTAATCCAAAAAAGATTAAAGATGAACTGTAATGCCAGGAAATAAAACATATAAATTTTTAACATATTTAAATCTATAATAAAAACCTTAATCATAGGTCAAAGAATATTATAAAAACTTTAATTGATTACTTTAATGCAATAAAAATTTTGACATTTAAAGAATTGATAAATATTTTTCAAACTACAAAACTTTCAACATTTAAAGAATCAAAATAAAAACTAAAACTTTTATATTCAAAAAAGGCAAAGAAACCTACCTCTCGTCAGTAGGGTGTAACTCTACGTTCCTCCCATTGTTGGGCTCGGCTAAGTGAGGAACGGAGGAGAGAAATCCCTCCCCTTAAATAGGAGGAGGTGAGCCTCCATTAAAGAAAATTTATTTTTATTTTCATATTTATTTAATATAGATTATTTCTATTTAATATACTAATAAATATGATCTCATCCTATTTGGAATGTTTAATAGTTATTTCCTAATTCGCATTAACAAATAAGGAAATAGATTAAGATTTCCTAAATTATAATGGTAAGTAAGGAAAAAAATTAATTCCTAACTTAATTATTTGATTTGATTACATTTCTCCCCTCCTATAGGAAATTTGGTCCCCAAATTTAGCTCACCTTAATAGAATAGATGAGGATACTGCTCTCGCATATCTTCTTCTCTTTCCCACGTTATCTCTTGGCCTAAATGATATTGCCAACAAATCTTTACTAAAGGTGCAATTTTATTTCTTAGAACATGTTCTTTCCTTTCCAAGATCTGGGTTGGTTGTTCTCCAAAAGTAGCATAATCTCTTAGTTGTAGAGGTTGGTAAGATATGACATGTGATGGATCCCTGATATATCTTTAAAGCATAGATACATTGAATACATCATGGATGCCAGCCAAAGCCGGGGGCAATGCTAATTTGTACACCACAGGCCCAACCTTTTGTAAGATCTCAAATGGGTCAATGAATCATGGGGCTAACTTCCCCCTTCGACCAAACCTCATAACTCCCTTGGTTGGTGACACCTTTAAGAAGGCGTGCTCACCAACTTTGAACTCTAGATCTCTTCGCCTTCGATCTGCATAATATTTCTGATGACTTTGAGCTGTTAATAATTTCTAACGTATAATTCAAATATTATTAGCATCTTTTTGAATTAATTGAAGTCCCAAAAGCTTTCGTTCTCCTACCTCATCCCAATATACAAGTGATCTACACTTTCTTCCATAAAGAGCTTTAAATGGAGTCATCTATATGCTAGAGTAGTAACTATTATTATAAGAAAACTCAATTAGATGCAAGTGCATATCCCAACTCCCGCCAGAGTCCAAAGCACATGCTCTTAAGAGATCTTCAAGAGTTTGTATTATCCTTTCAAATTGGCCATCAGTTTGGGAGTGAAAAGCTGTACTAACCTTTAATTGCGTGCCCAAAGATTTTTGTAGACTTCCCCAAAATTTAGATGTGAGCCTTGGATCTCTATTTGAGATAATGCTAATTGGCACCTCATGATATCGAATAATTTCCTTAATATATAAACTTGCTAGTTTATTTAATGAATATTTCTTATTAACAGGGAGGAAGTGAGCAGATTTAGTAAGTCTATCTGCTACTACACAAATTCTGTCATATCTTTTCGCAGTCTTGGGTAATCCTGTCACAAAATCCATAGTGACTTGCTCCCACTTCCATTCAAGAATTGAAATCCTTTGTAATTTTCCCGTATGTACTCGATGTTCTATCTTTACCTGTTGGCATATCAGACATTTAGAAACAAACTCTGCTATATCTCTCTTCATACCACGCCACTAGTAGTTTTGGCATAAATCTTGATATATCTTAGTAGACCCGGGAAGGATGTTAAATTTTGATCTATGTGCCTTCTCTAATAATTGCATATTTACTGGATGGTTTTCAGGAACACAAAGTCGATTATGGAATGCAATAAAACTATCTTCGGCTTAGAGGAATTCAGGTCTAGATCCTTGAGCTATTTCCTTAACTATCATCTGAAGATATGTATCTTTCTTATGACATTCTTTAACATTTTCCACCAAATATGATTGTGCCATCAAACACGCAAGAAAACCTTTATTTGTCTCCGATAAAAGTTTAAGTTTTAAGTCTGCCAACTCCGTCATCATAGAATTCCTTTAAATATTCATATAGGCTACAAGACTATATGTATTTTTGCTTAAAGCATCAGCAACTATATTAGCCTTCATAGGATGATAATTAATATTAAAATCATAATCCTTTAGAAAGTCCAACCATCTTTTTTGTCTCATATTTAAATATTTCTGTGTGAAAATATATTTGAGACTCTTATGATCTATGAAGATTTCAAAAGTCTGTTCATAAAGATAATGCCTCTAAATTTTCAGTGCAAAAATAATAGCTGCTAGCTCTAAGTCATGAGTAGGATAGTTCTTCTCATGAGGCTTTAATTGCCTTGATGCATAAGCAACTACCCTCTCATTTTGCATTAAAACGCAACCAAGCCCTTGTAGTGAGGCATCGCTATACACTAAAAAACCTTCTCCCCCTGAAGGAATTACCAAGATAGGAGCACTAGTTAATTTCTTCTTCAATTCTTGAAAATTTTATTGGCAGTTATCATCCCACATGAATTTTATATTCTTTTGTATCAACCTGGTCAATGGTGTTACTATTTTTGAAAAGCTTTCTACGAATCTTCTATAGTATCCAGCCAAACTCAAGAAGCTTCTAATATTTGAAACATTAGAAGGCTGCTTTCATTTTATCATAACTTCAATCTTGTGAGAGTCAACAGATATACCAATGCTCGAAATTATATGACCGAGAAACATAATTTCATTGAGCTAGAAGTTGCACTTGCTTAATTTGACATATAGTTTCTCTTGCCTTAAGACTTCCAGAACTGTCTTAAGATGGTTTTCATGCTCTGCTATGCTTTTGGAGTAGATCAAGATATCATCAATGAACACAATTACAAACTTATCAATATAAGGGTGGAACACCCTATTTATGAGATCCATGAAGGTAGCCGGTGCATTTGTGAGTCCAAAAGGTATTACTAAGAATTTCTTCTTCACAAAAAGGACAAGAGCACCCCAAGGTGATACACTGGGTCGAATAAAACCCTTGTCCAAAAGCTTTTGGATTTGTTTCTTTAACTCCTCTAACTCAATTGGTGCCATGTTATACTGAGGTTTAGAAATAGGTACAGTGCTAGGTAAAAGATCAATTGTAAATTCAATCTGCAAGTAGATATTCTGGAAAAACGTCTGAAAAATACTATACAATGGGGATGTCCTTTAATATTGGCTTCTTAGATTCTTCTCCAGAAATGAAAGCCAAGTACCCCCGACATCCTTTCAGTAATAGTTGGATAGCACTCAAGGCTGAAATAATAGAAGGGAGCTTTTCTTGAATCCCAATAAACTTGAAAGGTGGTTGATCTAGGGGTGAGAGAGTAATAGTCTTCTGGAAACAATCGACACTTGTATGGTATGCTGAAAGCCAATCCATACCCAAGATAGCATCGAAATCTTAAAATTCTAGTAGAATAAGATCTACTAACAAATCGTGACTTTCAATAGTAATAACGCAGTTTCTATATATCTGGTCAACTATCAAAGAGTTTCCAACTGGTGTTACTACCACTAATGCATTACTCATTGTCTCATAATTCCTATGCAGTTTTAATAGCAAAATAGGGTGATATAAAAAAATACGTAGAACCAGAATCAATAAGCACAGATGCTGGCATACCACAGAGTGTGATGATACCTTTAATAATAAATCCCGAGGCTTCAGCATCTCGATGAGTCAGTGCGTAGACTCTTGCCTGTCCTCCCTCTCTAGGTCGTAGCTATTGTTGTCCAACTGTTTGGGGTGGAGCTTGGCGCTGATGTTGCTTCCAAGGGCAATCCTTCGACATGTGCCCTGGTTGTTGATAAAAACATACGCGTTGTCCCATGGGGTATAAGGTGGAAACATGATCTGTCTTCCCATAGAAATAGCATCTTATAACAACTTGATTGCTAGGAGCTCTTGCTTGTTGATGCCTAAATTGTTTGCCTTTGCCTTTCGTTGAGGGTCCAGAATGTGATCCCCCATACGCAGATGGTGCAGCACTAAAAGGTCGCTTTCGATCCTTTGCTTATTGTAATTCATTATCCAATTTCTCCACCACCATAGCTCAATTTAACACTTCAGCATATGTTGGTAAAATTAGTACTGTAATGGATTTTCTAATTGATGATCGAAGTCCCCTCTTAAAATGACGAGCTCTTTGATTTTCATTAAAAGCAATATGTGGAGAGAACTGGATCAACTCAGTGAAATAATGATCATATTCCATTGCAGTTCTACTTCCTTAGTGGATGCTAAGGAACTCTTGTTGCTTCTCGAGCTCTTTGACTTTCATTAAAAGCAATATGTGGAGAGAACTGGATCAACTCAGTGAAATAATGATCATATTCCATTGCAGTTCTACTTCCTTAGTGGATGCTAAGGAACTCTTGTTGCTTCTCAAAGCGAACTGAATCAAGAAAGAACTGTTCATAAAATGCATCTTTAAATGCTCCCAAGTTACCACATTACCTACAGCCTCTAACATCCTCCTTTTTGAGGTCCACCAAGTGTTTGCCTTCCATTCCAAAATGAAAGAAGTGAAAGACACTTTCTAATTTTCCCTACATTCGATAGCTTCGAATGTCTTTTCCACTTGACGAATCCAACGTTCAGTAAAGATTGGATCTGGTTTGCCCTCAAAAACTGGTGGTCCCAATCTCTTAAAGTGATCTAAGGTATTATTTTTACCTTATGGAATTCTATCTCGCTCCTCCTAACGCTCGAAGTATCCTCTAATAGCATTGAGGACTCCATGTACGTCATCTTGAGTATCGACGGGTGCTGGGGCATGAGGGGCATTCTGCGAAGTTAGAGAAATTGGCCCATAATCAGTGACAGATGTACGTGAGGATTGAGTTTGCTCTACGATGCATGGAGCTTCCAAGTTATTATTTGTTCGAACACCTCTCTGAGTGTGTAAACCAGTAGTATTGCGACCATGAGCACCCCGAGTGACAGGACCGCTAATCTTTGGAATTGACTCAATTACTCCTATAATAGGTTAAAGACAATCATCGGTTAGAGTTAATCAAGGGACCTAATACACCTACAGGTCCTAGATCATGCTCTGATACCATAAAAAGATGTCACATCCTGGATTTTTTTTATATATCTTTCCACACATTTAGGCCAAGTAGAGAAACATCACTTTATTCATCATTCATAAACATTTATTACAATTCATTTATTCATCGAATCATAAATAGAAAAGTAAATATAATGATGTTAACTTCAAGAATCATCCAAGTGGCTCTACCTAGTGGTAGAGGAAGGTCTACTCTCCATTGGAATCCGATTTAGTACTAGAGGAAGGCTGCTCTAAAAATCAGAAACAAAGAAAATTCAGCAACGTTGAGTAGGAACCTCAAAAGTCAATTCAAAATGTATACATGATCAAAATTCAATCATCCCATTGGCGTATATTAAATACCCGAAGGAGCACTCCCCCAACAACGGATGGAGAGGGTTTATCCTATGGGATGAGTTTGTGTTCTCCCAACAATGGATGGAGGCAAACTCATATCGCACTCGTAATAGCGGATGGAGTGGTGTCCCACACCCACCAAAGTGAGGACACATTCCTCCCAACAGCGGATGGAGGAACCGTCCAATCGCCACATCTGACGGCCTGCTAATCCTTAAGGGAATCGCCCTACCTGCTTTTGGTAGGGAAATAACATAATCTCACACTGGTCATGTCCATATAGGGATGAAATAACACATTTAAAATATTTCTTTCAAATATCATGAATATCAAATAATACAAATTAACCCTCAATTGACTTGAACTCTAGTTCAATCGATCCAATTAAACTCAATTTACTATGACTAAGTTAACCGATCTCTAATCCTTATTTAATTGGTCTGGAACCACTCTAGACTAGTATAATTTGGACTGGATTAGGTTCAATTTAGGTTAAACTAACTTGAATAAGTCAATCAATTTGGAATCACCCTGAATTGATGTAGACTAATCAAGCCTAATTTACTTCAATCAATACTTTGGCTCAAATCCAACAATAATATTACGCTAAATTGAGCCAGCCCATCTACTGGTCATGTGCATTATACATGACTAAGCATGCATCACACAAAGCTGGCCCAGCCCTGGCCCATGGACTGGTCATGTGCATCGCATGTGATCGCCCTTAATGGTTAGGCTGGGTTAGCCTACGGCCAAGGCTTGACCTGTGGGTTGGGCCTGGCTTATGAGCAATTTCATTTCAATTAATATCCAATTTCATACCATAACATATATTCATTAATAATATAAATAAAAACATAATAACGCATTAAAAGATAGATAAGGAGAAAAACTTTAATACAAGCAAATAGCATTCTTAACACATTAAAAGATATAGACCGGGAGATAAGCTTTAATATAAGGAAATAATCATTTAAATTCAAATAGAAATCATGCTTTCAACACATATAAAATTTTAATATATTTCAGTCAAATTTTAAATCATTCAGAATAGTATATTTTAAATTTTAAATAATACAATATCAAAAAAAGATTTTAGATAACATATTTTAATCTAACAAGATTTTAATCCAGATAAGATTAAAGATGAATTATAATGCCAGGAAATATCATATAAAACATATAAATTTTTAACATATTTAAATCTATAAAAACCTTAATCATGGGTCAAAGAACATTATAAAAACTTTAATTGATTACTTTAATGTAATAAAAAATTTGATATTTAAAGAATTGATAAATATTTTTCAAACTACAAAACTTTCAACATTTAAAGAATCAAAATAAAAATTAAAACTTTTATATTCAAAAAATGTAAGAAAATATACCTCTCGTTAGTAGGGTGTAACTCCTCGTTCCTCCTGTTGTTGGGCTCGACTAAGTGAGGAACGAAGAAGAGAAATCCCTCCTCTTAAATAGGAGGAGATGAGCCTCTATTAAAGGAAAATTATTTTTATTTTTATATTTATTTAATATAGATTATTTCTATTTAATATACTAACAAATATGATCTCATCATATTTGGAATGCTTAATAGTTATTTCCTAATTCGTATTAACAAACAAGGATTTCCTAAATTACAATGGTAAGTAAGGAAAAAAATTAATTCGTAACATAATTATTTGATTTGATTACAGAAAGTAAATGTAAAATTTAGCACTTTAAAAGTTTAATTTTTTTTTATATTTTTGGCTAATTTAAAGTAATTCTAGAACCATTTTGAGTCAAAAATTATTTGAAAATTATCAAAGATAATTTTATAAAGTTTTGAAAAAAAAATACTTTTTATAGTTTAAGTTGTTATACTATTTTTAAATGAGATTACACTATTTTTGGGTCCTCAAAAAACACTATATAACTCTCATAAAAAAATAATGTGATTGAAATTTTTTCTTCAAAAATTTTAAATTTTTAATGAAACATTGTAAATGCCTAATTGATTATTGTTTTATTTTCGGACTATTAAAGGACATATTCTCTATCAATTGAAACTTAAAAGCTGAAATTTTTAGTTTTTATTATTTTTTTATTTTTTACCAATTTAATCTGAAATTGTGATTTTTTTAGCCAGAATTTTTATCAAACTTGGAAATATCATGTGAAGTCCTAAATGAGTATGCTTTCTGTTTTTGGACCATTAAAGGACAAATTTTCAGTTAATTTAGCACTTAAAAATGTTAAATTTTTGTTGTTGTTTTTGGTCAATTTAAGCTGAAATCATAATTTTTTAACCAAAATTTTTGTGAAACGATTTAAATATTTGAGGAAAGCCCTAAAGGACCATTAAAGGCTATTTTTTTTTATTTTTTTGGCCAATTTAAGCTAAAATTATAATTTTTTGACCATGAAACCTTGAAAATATCTTTTTTTTTCTTTCTAATTTTAGATCATCAAAGGACCAATTTAAAGTTAATTTAGCTCGTAAAAGGCTAAAATCTCCCCTTATTTTCATTTGTGGTAAATATAAAGAACCAATTTGGATCAAAAATCATATTAGAGATGATTTGGTGAAGCTTTGAGTTATAATTTTAGTTAAACTATTTCTTAATGTGTTACACTAGTTTTAGGGTCTCATTCAAAAGTGTCCTCCTATTCAAAGAAAATATAACTGAAATTGTTTTTCTCCTTTTAAAATTTTCATTAAATTTATTTTGTAAATTCCTTGGGAAGCCCAAAATGACTAGTTTTTTCTTTTCTTTTCTGGACAATTAAAAGTACATATTTTCATTTTCTTGAACCCTAAAAACCGAAACTTTCTAAAAGGCCCTAAACACTCCTAAAAATACTTACCGACGTGTACGCTTTTAATGTTCATGCCGTCCGTCGTGATCCAATAATAATAATAATAATAATAATAAAAATAAAAGCAGCTCTTTGATCGAACTTGCATCTGTTTCCAACGAAAAAGAAGGGCAAAAATTGCAGCTGGAATGAACGTGCGTGATTTCGCTAACCACAGTACTTCCTGTTGTAAAAACAACGCATGATTTGATTTGACCCCACATTTTCTTCTTCCTTTTGACTTAGACCCAAAAATAAATCATTCGTTTCCACTGTTATCTTCTGCGGTAGATTATAACGATCTCTTTAAATCGCGAACGTTTTTGCGATTGTAACGCTTTCATGTGTCTACTTCAAACCGTCATATCTTCTGCCGCCCTCACGCAAGCGAAGAGGAACCCTAATTAAGCCTCCCGTTTCGCTCCTCACTCCTCATTTCCTCGTCCTACTTTCGCCGTCTCTCTCTCTCTCTCTCTCTCATTTTCTCTGTCCAACACTCTCTATAATGCCCTCAGTCCCCTGCGGCGCTCTCCAAAGCCTCCTCGTGGGCGGCTCCAAGTACATTCCCGTGCGATACTCTGCCTATGCCGCTGCCGTCGCAGCTTTCGTTCCTCGTCGCCTTCTCCATTTTCGCGTCCACCTCCGCTCACCTCACTTCCGAGGCCCCGTCTATAGCAACCTTCCGTTCTGTCAGAGATCTTATCGAGCTTGCAACCGTTCCTCTGTCCCCGTTACGGCTTCGAACGCTGGTTGTCACGTCAAACACTGAATCTTTCTGTAGTTTTAGGGCTTCAGTTTTCTTGATTTCTTATGTTTTTGGCATACATAATATGGTTTCTATTGCTTTTTAAAGGTTTATTTGTTGCAACAGTTGAAGTCGCACGGCCGGGTGATGAGACCATCCTTGCAGAGCGGATTGCATCCTTGAACAGAAAGCTGAAGGAAGTAGGAATTGAGTACGCTGCTCGTATACCTGGGAAGAGTCCGGCATTGCTATGCCCAAAGGTTCCTCCTCTACCCCTTTAATATCGTTATTATTCTGTTCATCCTACCCCTGATTTCCATGATAATAAATTATTCCATTGCAACTAGTCATTTTTTGCTGCAATTTTCTTTACTAGCTCAACAATTTTCTTTGCTGCAATTTTGTTTTGCACGTTGGTCGCGTGATGACCACCGATGTGTGTTTTGAAAGTTAAGTGTGGTAACGTTGGCACGAAAAATCCTAGATTAGACAAGCTCATAATTCCTAACAGCGGTGGCCACAACCAATATTTTGCATGGATGACATGCAGAAAGTACAGAAGAAGCTAATTGCATTTTAGACTTTTTATCAGGCTACCATCGAGCTTTTTGGCCACAGTTGCTGCCTCTTCACCATGGTCTTATAGTTGCCGGTATATGACCATATATCTTTAAATGACTGGTCAATTTAAATTGTATTTACTGGCTCAGCCCCAGTATAACAATTTAATTTAAATCATTCCGGTTTAAAATATTGCTGCTGTACTGATTTGCATCTGCAATCTTACTTTTTTAATCATATTGTGGATAGCGAATGACATCATTTTTTCAATTTTGATTTTTTGACATTATGTAACTCCTGAACTATGACGTTTCATCTTGATATTTTGGTCTCATATTGTATGAAATTATGACATTCAATTCTATTCTCTATGAGAAATTTTCAGGTGTTTGGATCTTTGATAGTGTGTAACATGACTCATATAATAATATAATTGTAATTTTATGTCAGTAGTCCACTTTCAGTTGTAAAATTTTGAAGTAATGGCTGAAGTCTTGTCTGCTTGATTGCATATGCATGTGTAGTTGGTGTCCTTATATGTGTTTGTGCATGCAACTTTATACATGTAAAGTATGTTTGTGCAGGACAGCTTACATGTCTATGCAATTAGAAGTAGATAGGTTGTGCATATCAGTATGCCATCCAATTTATGAGGATTTATTTGTTAACTGTGGTTTAGATAAATACCTGAATGTGTGTGTGTGTGTGTTCAAGCATGTTTGTAGATTAAATCTCTATTTTTAATATTTTAGTGTAGAGGAGGAGGGAGTCCCACGGAGAAGAAGACCCTTTTTGTTTTCATCTTTGAAAATGGGTGAGTTCTCTTTCTCTGTCCTAATCGGATAATGACCGTCCTTTTATTTGTTTCTTTCGCTCTGCAACATATAGTATCTGGCTTTATAATTTTTTTCTTGATGATATTTATGTTTCTTCTTGTTCCTCTAGAGAGTTGGCACGATGGCACTGCCGTAGAGGTGAATGTGGATGGGAAGGTGAAGTACAGGTATTGTCATTCTAGAGAAATACATTTATGGCAGCAGTCACCAGGCATTGGAATTGCAAGTTTACCTGCATGTTGCTGTCAATCACTATTTTCTTGTAGGCTTATGAAGATGTCAAGGCAGGCTTCACTGAAAAAAACGAAGATATGAATGCTAAGCATCATCCAGTAATTACAGAAAAGTCTCTTCAGCTAGAGCCATTAGGTGAAGAGGTAGTTAATACTTAATAATAATGCATATATTTTAAAATTTTATCGTTATTGGTTGTCTTAATTATGTGTCTTCTTTCATTTAATATTTTACATTTTACTGTACTTCCTCTTTCAGACTATGCAATCTGGTTTCAAGTTCATCAGTAAATTCTCATATGATATTGTGAATTTTGTTCTCCATGTTCATTCTCGCAGATGGACTTGATAGAATTTCATTGCTCTCTTATCAATAATGGTTTCGTGAAAATTAGCCAAAGGAATGACATAAAGGACAATTGCTTTAGATCTATGGCAGCAAAATCCTTGCCATCCTTTTTACAATGATGTGGCGTTTGAGTCATCTTTTCATGTTAGTGCCAAAACAGGTTCCTAAATGTTGTAATGCCAGCTAAGGAGTTGAATGTAGGCAATTACAGTCACTAATTTTTTTGGCTTTCACCACTTTGTTTGTTTTAGTATCTTTTACAGTAATGCAATTTGGCTACAGAGATCATATTAGTCTATACTGTCATTAGCTGTATATCATCATGGATGGACAGATGACGTGACTCATAAAATTACATCCTCCTGCATTTACTTTTCAGGTTATTGCATTCTTCGCAGATAGAAATATATCAGCAGAAACTCTTCGACGAAATGCTATCAAGCAGCGGAAATTTGGAAAACAGGTTTAACTTTCAGAATTTTTTTTTCTCCACGTGACAGGGTTTTATGTTTTCATGACATGATTGTGGTACTGTTTGCAGATTGCTATCGCTTTTCCTTACAGACGAAATGGAACTCTTGTAGGCTGCAAATACCGTAATTTCTTCAAAAAGTTTTGGCAGGTTTATGCAATGTCCTATTAGTTTATTAATAGATATAGTCTTTAGATATTTTTATTTTTGATCAAATACATATATGTTTGAGAATATATTTATATTATGTGAACATGCCTTTTTCCTATCTAATAGGAACGATGCCCCAAACGGATTTTTTACGGACTTGACGATATAAAGCAACATAGTGAAGTCATAATTGTAATTTGTCTAACTGTGATCCATTTACTATATTCCTGATAGTTTATCTGATTTTTTTTTCTATTTTCCTTCTGTGTCATTTCTTTCTTTTTCCTTTTCTGGTAATACAGGTTGAGGGTGAAATAGATAAACTCTCCATGGAGGAGGCTGGTTACCTTAATTGTGTTAGTGTACCTGATGGTGCACCTGCACAAGTTTCCAAAGAGCCACTTGCGGCAGTGGAGGAGGTCTTGACCAGACTTGAAATTTGAAATGATCCTTTTTAGGTTTTAAAATTCTTTGATTCTTATACTAATTTTTCATGGTCTTATTCTTCTGAGGGTTGAATTTTTGTGCCTCTTTTACTTCTTTTAGAAGTCTGAAATATACAACATCCGGTTGTTATATGTTTATCTTTTAAGGGGGTGGGGTGGGGTGGGGGAGCATAAAAACAAGGTTGGGTATACAAATCTTTCTCCATTGCCATGATACAAATCTGAAGTTGTTTATATTAGGTTTTCTAGAAGGGTATTACATTTCATATTTTGTAAAGAACATATAAGCCATGGTTTGCAAGTGATATTTTTTTGTTCCAAAGCATATATGCAATCTTTTTTGAGACACACAAACTCAACTTACATGTTGGTGCCCTATATCTAATAGTCTAACGTGTCTGCAATATCATTCCTGGTCACCAACTGTGGTTTAGGTGAATCTAGCTGTTTTGGATTTAAGTTCCTGAAATAGCATTATGCTGTGGTTTAGCTACTTTTTAATTCTTTAAGCATGAACCTAACAAAAAAAAGCGAAGTCAAGCAGTTGCATTAAGTGAAAATGGGTTGCATTAAGTGAAAATGGTAAAAACAAAGGTTTTACGTACCTCACATTCTGCTTATGCCATTTATTCATGTGATATCTGTTGAACTCACAGTTGCTCATGCACATGATTAGTTTTACATGTGGGTTGGCATGCCATGTCATGTTTCAAGAATTAGTGCATTTTTCAGGAATTATCGTCCTTAAGCAATAGATAGTTATGATTGACAGTTGACTAGTTAGTGCACTATTTTGGTTATTTTTTACTGTTACAATATAAAGTTAAGAAGGCTTGTATTGTCCTTAATGTTCTGCAAACCTGATCTTTTAGTTTTTTGGTGACTATCTTAGGCATTGATTGTTGAGGTTTTGCAGATGTAAGCATGTAATGAGAAATTAGGTTTTGCTAGATAATTAAGAGTGATATATATAATCACATTATGTAAGACAATAATCATTAAGCATATTCATCTGCTTGAATCATTGTGTTAAGTATCTTGCTGTGTTATGGTTATATTGGATACCTTTTTGCCAATTTATACCTTTTCAAATTGTTGTGTTGGGATTCTAACAAGCTGCAATGTTCTTTTTAAATCTAGGACACAAAGTTTCAGTATTTGTGGAATTGCAAAGAGTACCTAGAAAAGGCAAGTTGCTTAATGTTTGTAAGCCAGTTAATCCACATATCTTGCAGCAATTGACCTGTAGAGTACTAAATTTCTTAGCTGATTTGCAATGATATATGGTGGATAAATCCATCAGGCATCTCGGATAATTTTAGCAACAGATGCAGACGGCCCTGGACAAGCTTTAGCTGAAGAGCTAGCACGTCGCCTCGGTAAAGAGAGGTTTGGTTTCTCATTATCATGCTTTATGTGTGCATGTTGATTTGTGCTTGTTCTCCTGTTTGTGTGTATGATTGATGATTATCTATTTGTGTCTACTACGGGTAATGATTAAGTCAGCTTATAAACAAGAAAGTTGCTTTATACCTCTTCAACATTTGGGCAAACACAGGTGTTTGAGGGTCAAATGGCCGGAGAAAAGTGCTAATGAAGTTTGCAAAGATGCTAATGAGGTTTGTTTTGCCTGTTTGAACTGTTGTTTTTCTTCTATACTGACTACTTTCTTCTTTATGTTATTACTATTCGCAATTTTGTTATGGTAGGGACATAAGGTCATGTGTTCATTGTAGTTGTTATTTACCATCAAGGTAGGCAATACCGAATGATACCACCCGGTATGGGCGGTACGTACCGGTCCGACGGCATATCGGTATGCGGACCACTCGCTATCGAGCGGAACAAAAAATAATAATAAAATTATATATATATATATATATATAATATTTTAGAAAAAAGCGACGTTCGACGACGTCGCCTTTTTCGGATTATATATATATATATTTAAATAAATGAGGCGACGTCGCCCCGCGTGGGGAAGGAAAAGGCGACGTCGCCGAGGCGATGCGACGGCGCCGAGGCGATGCGACGG
>LVTN01000096.1:242101-260381 GCA_001649415.1 Musa itinerans | reverse complement strand
AGAGAGAGAGAGAGAGAGAGAGAGAGAGAGTTGTGTAACAACTATCATAAATAAAATAAAAAGGAATCATAAATGCATTCCCAATGCGCATGTGTATTGATGTATGAACCAATGCTTCACATCTTGGTCCGGTGCTCGGTCCTTTGGTAGACCGAGATAATTGGTATATCATGTGTTGGTATGATCCGATGTTTGACATTTCGCTCGGACCCGTACAAAACGGGCGGTATGTAACGGTTTGGGTGTGGACCCGTACACAGACCGCCCTCGTTTAGGGTGGTTCGGTCGGAACCACTAAAAGAAAAAAAAATAATAAACACGCTTTTGGGTCTATGTTCGCAAGCCCTCCTCGGATAAACGTGAGCCATTACGCCTCGTGTTTCTGCCCATTGTCGGTCATCGTCCGTCATGTGCCACTGATGAGTATGCTTTTTCTTCTCTTCTCTTCCTCCATTACACTCTCTCCTTTCTCTTCCTCCATTGTGCCTTCTCCTTCTTCCTCCTCCACCATGTCCTCTCATTCTTCCTCTTTGTTTTCCTCCTTCCTCTTCTTCCTTTCTCTTCTTCCTTACTCTTCATTCCTCCTCTTTCTCCCCTGTGCCTTCCTCTTCTCCTTCTTCGTCTTTGAAACACCCATACACATCGATGTACCATGTGTCAGTGCATCTGTATAGATTGGTATGTACCGGTCTAGCTAGAGATTGATATGGGCCTAGTATGCAAAGTGACAATCCTTGATAAAGAGGGGAGAATTAAGAGAGAGAGAGAGAGAGAGAGAGAGAGAGTTGTGTAACAACTATCATAAATAAAATAAAAAGGAATCATAAATGCATTCCCAATGCGCATGTGTATTGATGTATGAACCAATGCTTCACATCTTGGTCCGGTGCTCGGTCCTTTGGTAGACCGAGATAATTGGTATATCATGTGTTGGTATGATCCGATGTTTGACATTTCGCTCGGACCCGTACAAAACGGGCGGTATGTAACGGTTTGGGTGTGGACCCGTACACAGACCGCCCTCGTTTAGGGTGGTTCGGTCGGAACCACTAAAAGAAAAAAAAATAATAAACACGCTTTTGGGTCTATGTTCGCAAGCCCTCCTCGGATAAACGTGAGCCATTACGCCTCGTGTTTCTGCCCATTGTCGGTCATCGTCCGTCATGTGCCACTGATGAGTATGCTTTTTCTTCTCTTCTCTTCCTCCATTACACTCTCTCCTTTCTCTTCCTCCATTGTGCCTTCTCCTTCTTCCTCCTCCACCATGTCCTCTCATTCTTCCTCTTTGTTTTCCTCCTTCCTCTTCTTCCTTTCTCTTCTTCCTTACTCTTCGTTCCTCCTCTTTCTCCCCTGTGCCTTCCTCTTCTCCTTCTTCGTCTTTGAAACACCCGTACACATCGATGTACCATGTGTCAGTGCATCTGTATAGATTGGTATGTACCGGTCTAGCTAGAGATTGATATGGGCCTAGTATGCAAAGTGACAATCCTTTGTTTTCTTTTTACATGATTTAAGATATCAAAGCTGGGTACTTCAAATTTGGAGCATCCATTTTATTTTCAGTAAGGCATTTGTATTTCATGGCACTTAGGCATCCTATATCCTACTAAAGAGTGTTGATCGATTCATCCATGATTCATTGTTCATTTGAAGTGGGAAGGACTAGGGGCGGGATGCATTGTGTATGCATGCATTTGAATGCATATCCATGTGTTTGGATAACCGTTGTCTGATCCAAAGGGCCCTCTGTGGCCACTTCTCTTTTGTGGAATGTGTTCACTTAAAAAACATCATGAGTAATAATAAATTTCTTCTGTATAAGCAAGTAAAAACTTGATTTTGACGTTTTCTCACTTTGTTGTCGAAACTTAGCATGTTACTCTTTCATTCAGGTTCTAATGTTTTATGGACCAGATGCTCTAAAGAAAGTTGTTGAGAATTCTGAATTGTATCCTATAAGGGGTCTATTTCAGTTCAGTGATTTCTTCCATGAAGTTGATGCATATTATCACCAGAGTCATGGATTTGAGCTTGGTGTTTCTACAGGTTGGAGAGCTTTAGATGAATTGTATAATGTAAGAATTTTACCTTGATGGTCTTTCTTCTTTTTTCGAGAAGATGTGGTAAAGGTTATATTTTAATTTTAAAATCAGATGCTTTATTGTTAACACTGGAAGTTTTGGTTATGATCAATAGATTCTGCACTATACATGTGAGTAATGTATAACCACAACTCATGTTGATAGTTTATTTATAGATTACCTGCGTATTTTGGTCATCCGAGAATGGTATACTAATAGATATTTTTAGAGCTTCTCTTTTGTTAAAGACCACATATAATGCGTATTATTCAGTTTGCATGAATTGAATTTATAAATGAGTTTTGCTTCCATAATTATGTAGAACTTGACTGTTTCAACTGTTCCCTTTTAAGTTCAACAACAACAGTAAGCCACAATGTCCATATTGTTTCACTTTGAGTTGACAATATCAATTTTTAACACTTCTAGTTAGCATGTTTAAGAGAACAAAAAAGCTCTACTGTTCAAAATACTGGTGTATATAGATCGCCATGCCATGTGCCAAGCATGTGCAATCATCAAAAGATGGTTACCTTGAGACCAATAAACAAACATATTTCAGTTTTATGGCTATGAAGTCATCAAAAGAAAAAACAAACAACTAAGGTCAAATAATTGTGTTGAAGACTGGGAAAACATAGCAACATCTGCTCTTGCATATTCTATTTTGTTCTTAGCTTTTCTCTATCACTGCAGAAATGATTATAGATTACCTTACATTGAGATTGGCTATTTCATGGTTACCTTTGGGTCATTGAAATGACGCCTATTGTGAATTTTAATATGGTGACTGTAACATGCATCTCATTCTGGGTTTGTGGAAGCAAATGTTTGAAAATGATAGTTCTCAAGTAAAACCGTGTGATGCACAAGGGCCAAATTTGGTCAAAAGTAGGATACTTTTCATGCTAGAAGTAGAGTTTCGTGTTAAAAGTAGAATGTCTTGTTGAAAAATAAGGAATAAACACAAAGAAATTTGATTAGATTAATTTTTAAAGAGTAAATAAGAAATTACTAAAAAAATATAAGTTGCCTGCAAATGCCATTATGTCTTTCTTTAGGGCAGACCTCCAGCAACAAAAGGAATGGAACCATAGGCTCCTATGCTGGGAGCATTTCGGGGTATAGGTCTAACCACTTCAACTCCCCTTTTTCTGGCATGCTATTGTTCTTATAGGCATCCTAGCCTATCATCATTAGATAAGTCTCTAAACTCTGTCAAATCTTATTTTACTTTTTTATATGATAATTGGGTCCATATCGATCATTATTTTAAAGTAAGGTTGTCCATGTTGTGTTTTTTTAGAAGCTGAAGAAATCTGATTGATGGTTATTAATACCAACTTTGTGTCTACTATCCCGGGAAGGATTTTATCCCAATTTTCTCTTGAATGAGATTTTTCAGGCCTTGTTTTCCATATCATCCTACATAACATTTGTATTTTCCAATTCCTTTTTATTTGTAAGTCTTTTTTGACATGAACCATCTAATTCTAGTTTGATATTGTCAGTGCTGATTTTCTTTTATTCTACTTTGTCATTTTGACATCCATTAAAATCTTATCTGATGGTCCTGTTGTTGGCTTTATTATTTTTATTTTCTAGACTATTTCTCTGAATTAGCAGGTGTTTGGAGGAATGATTTGACGGTGTCCTAGAAACTTGAGGACTTAATTTCTTTGAAAACCTTAAGGAATCATTATAGTATGGATTATATAAGAACTTCAAGTTAATTTGTAAATTTTGAACAACGATTTTTTCTTGAGCAGGTTATGCCTGGAGAGTTGACTGTAATAACAGGTGTTCCCAATTCTGGCAAAAGTGAGTGGATTGATGCTTTGTTATGTAATATCAATGAATACCATGAGTGGAAATTTGCACTCTGTTCAATGGAAAACAAGGTCTGATTTGTGAATCATTAAGTTCTATTTATCTTATTGTATCTGGATCATTCAAGATGTTGGTCTTTAGGTTCGAGAACATGCAAGGAAGCTTTTGGAAAAACACATTAGGAAACCCTTCTTCAACGCAAGGTATAATGAAATTTTATGTTGTATCTGTCCCACTGTTAACTTGGATCTATGATACTTGTATTCTTCCTTTTGGATAATTGAAGAAAGCATATCTCTATTTCATAGACTACAACAAAATGGATGTATTGTTTGCTTTTGTTTTGTTGGGGCAATTTCATTTGTTCTCTTTATTTGAGCTTTTGGTTAAACTTACACATTATTAGGGCTTGCATCAGAATTCGGACCGCAGTCCATTTTGGACTGGGACCTTATGTTCACAGATTCCATATGATTTGAAGACTTTGATTAATATTGTTGGATATGGGCTTAAAGCTAATCTAAAAAGTCAAGTCGAATAAATAGTCTCATTTGCCATAGTTGGGACGAGATTATGCAGATTTGAAGGCCAATTTAATGCACCCTAGTTACTGTATAGACAAAGCATTTACCTGATGAATTCAAGGCATCATTTTGAAGTGAAAAAATCTTGTTGACAAAAGTTGTCAACACTGCCTATAATGTATTTGACCGTTTTGTTTTACATGCATATAAGTTATTATATCATTGCTTTGTCATGTCCTTAGTTAGGATTCTCTAAAAGGTGTGTTGTACTCAAGTAATATTCGTCCGCAAGGGTAAGCACAGAGAAGAGAAGGTTAAAAAGGTGAATGCACAATTAATATGCCATCATCGCACACAAAAAGTGCAGAATGTCTTTACCTCTCTGCTGCTTATCCTAAAGTTGTCCAGTACTTTCTGGAAGACAAACAATTTGCTTATGCTGGCCACAGTGAGAAATTCAGCATGCATTCTAGAGGTCAAAACATCCGTAAGCATCAAATTTAAATGCTGGTCATCTCCCATCGGAACTGGGCCATGATTAACTTTGTTCTTTGTTGACATAACTCTGCTGCATTTAATAATTAATTGTTGGCAATTTAATTAAAGCATTGACCTGCTTGACACTTCTACTTTGGCTGCTGTCTCATGATGTTCTCCTTCATAAATGGCTCAAAATTGAATAACTTGGTGAAAAGCATCAACCTTCCTGAGTTTCCAATGTTTGCAGATATTCAGAATATTAGTTTCAGAAAATGTTTTTCTTTTTTTATTTTATTTCTGTATGTGCATGTATTTTGGTTGTTGGCGTAGTAGGTTGATGGTTTCCCGTGTGAGAAGAACAAGGAAAAAGAGATCACTTGGAACATACTCATGTTGATATTAATGTAGTGCATGCACTTATCTTTCTTTTCATGTTTTGTTTTTCTTTCTTCATTTTTAGTTGAACCTTTATATATTCTTTATCTCATCTAATATTTTAGCAAACTTTAGATGATTGAAGTCAAATTTTAGTTTAACTCATAAATCAGACACCTTACTACATCTTTCTTAATGATCTTTCATGTTTCAATCTTGCATTCAGTATTTTTGATTTACTATTGTGAAACTGTGCTTATATAAGTTTTTGCTTTGGACATAAGCTGCTCTTTTAATAGCTTTTTTCTGCTGAATATGGAGTTGTTCAGTATTGTCTCCTTTGGTATTTACTTGGTTGTTAGTTCTTAAGGTTCTTTAATTTACTGTTCCTAAGTAATTCCTGCTTTTGACTATGCTAAGCTATGGTGGATCTACTGAGCGCATGACTGTTCAAGAGTTAGAACAAGGAAAAAAATGGCTCAATGATACTTTTCACCTGATTCGGTGAGTTTCTACACGGAAACATGTACAACTTGCCAGACAAATTTAGTTATTTATATTCATACATGACGCAAAAGGAACTCCATGACTTCATCCTTTTGTATAGTTACCCTGTGTCAAGGTGTGACTTGTTGTTGATGTTTATTTCTTACTAATCGATTGTTTTTTGTTATCATGGTAGGTGCGAGGATGATTGCCTTCCATCGATCAAGTGGGTGCTTCGACTTGCTAAATCTGCTGTTCTTCGATATGGTGTCCGTGGACTTGTTATTGATCCATACAATGAGCTTGATCACCAACGTCCTCCAAATCAGTGAGCATCTTTGTAGTAGTACTAAGTTATTTTTGTTTGCTTTCTCATGTCTGAGTTTTTTCATTCTTTTAAATTATTTGATGCAGCCGGGCATTATATATATGTTTCCAGGCTTCAAGTGATTGCCATTAATAGCTGTAAACAATATATTCTTTTTGTTTGAAGTAGCTCACTCATTCCATGTGGAGCTAGTCTATTCAATTCTGTATTTTCTGTAACAGAACAGAAACAGAGTATGTGAGCCAAATGCTTACTATGATCAAGCGCTTTGCCCAGCACTACTCCTGTCATGTATGGTTTGTAGCCCATCCAAGACAGGTATACGTTCTGATGTACAATATTATGTTGTTCAATGTATATGCTATTGTCTTCTGAAAGCAAACATTTGTTCAGCTACAACACTGGACGGGTGGTCCACCTAATATGTATGATATCAGTGGAAGCGCTCATTTTATAAATAAATGTGACAATGGAATTGTCATTCATCGCAATCGAGATGCAAAAGTTGGCCCTCTTGATGGTGTTCAGGTTCACTTTTCACTCTTCTTCATTTACTGCTCTGTAGTTCCTTATTTACTTCAAAATTTGATTCATCTGTTGTTTATATACATATATACATGTTCAGGTTTGTGTACGGAAGGTACGAAATAAGGTTGTTGGGACTATTGGAGACGCTTTTCTGTCATACAATAGGTATATAATTTGTTGATCTGTACAATTTCTAACATGCCTAATAAGCATTTATTGCTTGCTTTGTGTTCAATTAAGTTTATTAAATTCCTTATGCCAATTTTTGATGTTTTATATTGATTAAATAATAACAATAATTTCTTTTATCCTAGGAAGGTCTATAATTGTTTGTCAACTTCTTTTTTTTCTTCAATATTGTTCTTTAACATAATGTCACCAACTGAAGGTTTGCTGGCCTTGGATCTCATGCACATGAGAGACCTTGATAGGTTTCCTAATTCACCACATGCTTTTTATTTCCCCTACTGGACCAGCTGATAAGTTTTGTTGACTATATTTGGTCATGTTTTGTGTGACTATTAAGTTGTATAACTTAATGAAACTTATAAATATTATAAATCATAGTCAAGAGCTGTGGACAGTCATTGTTTGGTGTGACTATAAGTTCATTTTTATTGTCAAATTTATTTGGTCAAGAGCTGTTGACTATATTTGGTCATGTCGTCTCAATGGACTAGTTGAAGAAACCAGAGGTATATGCAGTAGGTCTTTTGGAACAAGCTATAAACAAAATGATTCATGTGGTTGAACCTGAGATGATAGAAATAACATTTTATGGTCACTGCTGAAGATAAGTAGTCATTTTTTCAAAAAAATTCTCTCTTGCATGATTTTTCCCCTCCAATCCTAGATGATTTAGGCATACTGTCATTTCCAACAGGTGTTGAGTTCTATTCATGCTATCAGCATTCTGTTGTGGAAAAGCTGAATGAAACTCATCATTTGTCTTGTTGAGATTTAGCATTGTCGCAGAACAATAGATCCTTTTTTTTTGGGGGTTCAAATTCAGTGTACAAGAGATGATGGAGTTATGTGGCTATTACTTAACAAGAAAACAGATGCAGACGAAATTATTTATGCATTATTTGCTGCTGTACATGTAAATGACAATGTCAAATGAGCCATTTGATGAATGCATGCCCATGTTACATGCACTCGGATAATTGAGGTTGTGTTGGATGTGGCAAAGGGGGGCTCAGGTTAGGGATTGGGTTGGGGTTAAGAACAGGTAGGGTCTTGCTTGGGGTAAAAATAGGTTGGGTTTGGGTAGGCTTTGATTGGGTTAAGACTAAGCATGTGTCAACCCGCCCCAACCTGCTTGAGTTGCACCACTGTTAAAGAACATCAGAGAAAAAAAGAAGAAAAGAAACTTTTAGTGACACTAAATATCATGTCAGATATGCTGTTAAGTTCAAACTAAGCCTTACATATTATAACATTTATCACCAACAGGTAAGCAAATTAACCTTCACCATTGCAGAAACATGAGCAAATTAACTTTCACCAGTGTCAGAAGACTTTAAATTATCACCACAACTATCAAAATATCAACACAAGGCATTAAGCAAATTAACAATTGAATGTTTAGATAACAACATAGTCCAAAATAGTTACAACCAGTCCATCACTATCTAGCATAAATAAAGTTATTTGGACTGAGGCGACTTTAGTGGTAATGAATTGAGCTCGTATATAATATTTATACATTTAATTAGCTAAGCTGGGTCAGCTAGCCCAGCCTTGTAACCTGTGCTTAACCCAGATTTAGTTGGGTTGACATTTCCTTGAATGGAACCAAGCCAGACCATAAGTATTTTTGTGCAAGTCTGGTCCAGTATCAGGTTGTGTTCAGGTCAAATCTGGGGGAGATCCATCCAAGTTGCATTCCTAGCTAGCTACAATGCATTGTTTCCTGCTGGTGGTTGCCTTGAGTAAGCTTGTTGCACTTGGTTACCTTCACGCTTAAATTTAAAAGGTTTGGAGTTCATGCAATTCTACTGTATGTGATGCAATTTCTAAATTAAGTTCCAATACCTACAACTATGACCATTGATGTCTTGTAGATTTTTACTCTGCAAAAATGATGCAATTTCTAAATTCTACTGTATATGATGCAATTTCTAAATTAAGTTCCAACACCTACAACGGAACCAAGCCAAACCTTGAGTAAGCTTGTTGCGCTTGGTGTTAGCTTCATGCATAAATGTAAAAAGTTTGGAGTTCTTGCAATTCTACTGTATATGATGCAATTTCTAAAGTAAGTTCCAACACCTACAACTATGACCACCATATTGATGTCTTGTAGATTTTTGCCCTGCAAAATTTCAAATTGAGAATAATGGTGGCAGCGAATTGCATCGAGCTGGATTCTATGCTCATTGGTTTTAGACCATGGGTGGTGGTGGTACCAGATATATCTACATTGCATTGAGCTGAAAGCTGTGCTCATTTTGTTGGACTAACATGTGATTGGAAGCAAGTGTACTTAGAATAAAAAAATAAAAAATAAAGAACTATACTTCAAATTCTTCCTGTACCTAAGGTTGCCTATGATTCCTTTACCATTGTCTTTGACAAGCGGCAAGCACCAAAACACATCTCCACAAGTTATTTCTCAGACATGTTGCTGTTTTCTCTCTTCTTTTTTTTCTCCCATTTTTTCCATTGGCTGACACAACAGAAACTTACCAACTTTTTCAGAGTTTTTACCTTAAATTTGAGCAATACTGGAGATGCTAACTGCACTGCCACATTATTTTGCAGGATTACAGGAGAATTTGAGGACATGGATGTTAGGGCTATATCCGTGAGTATAACGAGAGGTGGATGAGATTTTGCAACTGCAGTATGCTTATGGACTTGTTGGAAATGATGAAAATCTATGAGCAAATGGACCAAATTTGGAGGTCCAAGCTACAACTAAAGCAGCAGTGCACAACAAAATTTTCTGAATACCAAGCTACAACCGAGTGATGGTTGAATGAACAATCGCTTGGAGATCAGGTCAAACTTTGTTCAGTCGTACAACATTTGAAGCCCGTTTGTAAGGTGCATCTCTTTGAATAGTCTGATATAGTTTCTGAATTCTCAGCCTTTTTTTGTTTTGGGTTAGGTGCCTTTAGGGGTTTCATCTTCATCTATTCCTGGTCTCAGATCCATGTATATCCTGTGATGATTAATGTTTTTTGCTTTAGTTGACACCTTTTAAGTTTTCTGCTTCACGGAACGGAGGAATTTTAACTGAGACATGTCAACACTATAAAATTAGAGAAAAGAGGCAGAATGATCTGCTCTTGATCAAATCTGATCGTAACGTTGTCACCCGTTTGAAGATGCAAATGTATATATTTCCAAGGGAGAAATGGCAGTGTCATAACCTGGGCTGGATGGGTTAATTAGTTTATCAATTATATTTTATTTTAATCATTGGGTAAAATATTTAGATTAAAAATTATCAATTTTGTTTGACTTTAATTACTGGTTAAAATATTTAGGTTAAAATTAATAGTAAAATATTCGAGATTCTTATAAATCAATTTTAGGTTATAGGATTATTCATTCTTGTTCCAGATCTCGATCCTCCTGTTTTGTAAAATAAAGCCGAGCTTACGAGAATAGTCAAAAGCTATGCGAGATCGACGTTTCTGGAGATACTAAGATGTGTGTTTCTCCATTGGCCGCTATAGATTTCATTTCAAAAGCTTTGTTTTGGTACCACGACAACTATATCCCGATTTGTCTATCAACATAATCAGGATCTTATCAGAAAGTATGTAACAGTATAAAAATAAATAAATTAAGAAGATCTTGGAAAAATATTTGTTTCCTCGGGGTGGGATCGACACTGTGGAGAAACCATTGGCAAATTGTCAACTCGTTGTTTTTACAATTGGTCAGTAGCCGAGCCGAGTTGGGTACGGTCTGGTTTGGGATAGATGGTTTAGGCTCACACCGTGAACTTCCGACACCCACGCACCAGTCGTTAATGGTGCAATGGAAATGCACATACAAAACCACCCATTGCTTTTGCCACAAGACCATGGGCACACTACCAAGGGGCCCAAAGCTCGATTTTTTAAGTCAATGCTCGAGAAAGGATGAAGAGATGTATAGCAGGCAAAGCCATCCGTCGAGCTCGTCATCCGATGGCAACAATATCACGGACAAAGCTAAGCTGTCAACAACATATTTCATATAATACTTACGTATGTTTATATCTATGTTTATGTCGGAGGATTTACAATAAGTTTGATAGTTCTACTTTAATTAATTTTTATGATTATTTTAGAATTATAAATACAAGTTGTATGTAATCGTCACATAAAAATAAAATTATCTAGAAATAAGTCATCTAAATAATTATTTTAAAATTTTCTAGCTTCGTAAAGTTATACCGAGTGTTAATCAGCACAACACTCAAGAGTTACTTGGGTGACACATGGCTGGATGAGCCTTTGAGATAGTGTCTGATTCGTTGGCTTGTTTAGCAAAAGTGTCATGTGGGCACTTATGGGGACTTTTAATCGCGATGGACCTCATTGAATCTTTTATCGTGCGACCGTTTAGAGTTTACGAAGTCTATATTTATAATTTACATTGCTTATCATGTGTTTGCTGAAATGATTGCTTGCGGATCATGAGTTAAATGTTTTCTCTAACCCGTCCTCTCTTTTGTAAGTCCTTAAGAGACCATAAGAGGTTTTGAAAATATTGACCCTTTGTGGATGAACACGTAAGAGTGCTTCTTAACTTAAGTAAAACCTGTTAAGTCCATAATAGATAGTATTAGAGCAAGACGAGCATATTTAGAAACACTTAACATACAAATATGGGGGGACCTAGCGGGGCTACATTGAGGGTTAGCTAGCATATGCAATTATTTGGGGAAAATGGGCATTGAGATATAGGAAAAGGAGTTGATCAGAGGAGCGGACATTCAAGATTGATATTAAAAAAAATAGCCAATCCTTTGCGCAAGAGGCACCACAAGGACAAGCAAGTTATGAAAATTATATAGCACACAAAGGTTGGGATGACTAAGTTCAAGTTACGGCTTAAAATTGACAATTAAACTTGATGATGCTCAAGGCAAGTGAGATGCTTGGGAAAGGATGAGATCGTGCAAGGTGGGATGGGTTGTTCAGGGACCAAAAAATTTATATAAAACTCACAAAGGTGAGGGAAATTACTGACTTGAAAACTTGGGTACTTGTGTAAGGACTTGTATGCAGACGATAGACTCTCCCTGGCTATCCCATGGCAACAAAAACTCGATGTCACAAAGTATTAAAACTTTCTCTTCGACATTAGAAGGATATATCCATCGGAGGCTAAAGTGTGTAGTGAGTTCAATATATTGCTGGCCTTGAGGGGTGCAACGAGGGCTATATTAGCAAAGAGTTACAATCTACCAAGCACATTCGCAAGGATGAAATATTGCATAGTTTGTTCAGCAATACAGAGTAATCCAAAGGGATGGTGGTCTATGAAACTTTCAAAGGGAAGGATATGAAAAGAGAAGCTGCTCCAATAGGACATATCCAAGAGGGATAAGTTCTGGTTCTCTAGAGAGAATCACGTGCAACCGACCGTATAGGTTGAGGAGAGATATATTAAGATAACAACCTCACAAAGCTGTTATGAGATAATGCGTTGGTGAATGTATTATGAGGAGTCACCACATGATCTCACCACATGAGCGACGAGGAGTCACCACATGATCTCACATGAGGTAATGCGTTGGTGAATGTATTATGAGATCAAGTGGGGGAGCGACCCAAGGTAACACCAAACGAAGGCATACTTAGAGTTAATGTGGAGATCAAACTCAATAGAGAGATGACCCGTAAAATGGTAGGTGTGAGGGCCATCATCAACTCAATGCAAATCGAGGAGCATAATAACTTAGGTGGAACTTACTGAAGTACCCAAAACACATGAAGAGACTCGATATAGAAGACAAAACATGTAGTGGACGTATAAAGCTTTCCTTAGAGATCAAGGATATGAACTCCTATAGAGGCAAGAGCGGATCATGTCATTCCATAGGTCCCTCATTCTGATAAAGCAGACTCAACCTGCATGGTAACAAAGTCAAATGGAGCTTCAAGGCATATACACCTTATCTCGACAAAGCATTTGATAGAGGAACTAAGGTGACATAACTTAGGGAGTCAAAGTTAGGGTTATAAGACCTTGGCATGGGGTAAGAGGACATGGAGGCAAGTACTCTTAAAGAATATGTCATGATGCTATCACTCGAGTTGCAACGAAGGAAGTGGTGTACTGCGGAGATTGTGTTAGAGGCTAGAGGCCCAGAATCCAAACAATGGTGTACTGACTTCAATGAAGTCAGTGGACTTCAGGAGCTGCTAGGTGACGGATTGTCCTAGGCCGTGTTTCGTCTGAGTATGACCCGAGAGCAGGTGGACGAAAGTCGAATGTCAAAGGAGCGAACACAATCGAAGGAGGTGGAGGCCTTCCGATATGCTGACAGAGGCCACACATGAAGAGATCGTAGTCCGAGTTCATATCACAAAGATAAGAATACAATAGAGATATTACTAAGAGGCAATATAGTACAATGGATCATGGTAGAACGATTCAAGGCAATGCGACAAACACGTGAGAGGTGTTGAATCTCGGATTTTGATAATGAAATCAATTGATAAGTTTATGATCTAATATGCATTTTGAATAACGCAGGACTAGCTTCAATCATGGAGAGACAATTTGATTAAAGAAGGAAGAATCAATGTTGGGTCGAAGTGGAACTTGTTAGAAGATTGGACATTGAGTCGAAGGATCGGTGGATATGTCGGTAGAAGGTTTTGTGCCATCAGTTTGGGTATTGAGCCAAGAAGATCGAATATTACACCAAGGAGATCAAATGTTGCGGGAAGATAATATGTCGATTGAGTAATATGCCGAAGGAGAGGATGATGCGCCGAAGGGTCAGATGAAGCATCGGTTGTCCCAAGCGGTGGCACCGCTAGACTAGGCGATGGTACCACCTAGACATAGTCTCTCAAACTGTGTCAGGCGGTGGTACCACCAGTCTGGGCGGTGGTACCACCAGTCTGGGCGGTGGTACCTCTCAGACACAATCTCCCAAATTGTGTTAGGCGGTAGTACCGCTAGTCTGGGTGGTGGTACCACCCAATGTCAAGGTGTTAGGTAGTAGTACCGCTAGAATGAGTGGTGGTACTACCTAGTGTCAGAAAGTATTGATGGTGGTACTGCCAGTATCCCGAAATCCCGAGGATTTAAAATTTTTGGCTCCAAATTTGAATCTATTTGGGGCCTATAAATACCCCACTTATTTCTACTCGGTTCACACCAAAACTGAGAGCAAAAAAGAAGGAAAATACTATTGTAATATTATGAGAACTCCTCTCAAGTTCTAAGTGTTGGATGAAGTTTAAGAGATAGGTGAGTGGTGATAAAGGTTATCTCCTATACCTGTAAAAAAGAGAAAATGGGTGTAAAAGGGTAGTTGATCTTCACCCGTTGAAAGAAGATCGGTAGTGGAAGCCAATGACATCGAGTGAAGAGGAATCGAGAGTGGATGTAGGTTACGACGACCGAACTACTATAAATCTGGTTTGCATTTACTTTAAGCTCTTCATTTTTATTGCAAACTGATTTCTTACTTTCACTATGCTTACGAACGTGTTTTCAAGTTAATATCTTTCTGATATCAATTTTCATCAAACAAGAATTTATAAACAAATGAATTTTTACGTAAGCACTAATTCACCCCCCCTCTTAGTGCTCGTCATGGTCCTAACAATTGGTATTAGAGCCAAGTTTTTCTTGATTGGATTAACACTCAAGAGAGATGACTTTTTTTGACTTTCAAGAGGGTCTTTCTATCACTTGTCCTTCTATATTCAATGGGACGGACTACACTTATTGAAAAACTTAGATGAGAGTTTTCTTGCTTTCTTTGAACTTTGATTTATGGAATATCGTTGAACTTAGTTTTCAAACCCCCTCTAAACCTATGAATGAATAGAATGATTTTGAGAAAAAATTATTTTATTTAAATGTGAAAGCTATGAATGCTTTATTTTACGCTTTGGACAAAAATGAGTTTAATCATATTTCAATTTGTGAAACTGCTCACGACATTTGGCACACTCTTGAAGTTACACACGAAGGTACAAGTAGGGTTAAAGATTCTAAAGTTAATCTTTTGATGTATAATTTTGAATTGTTAAGTATGAAACCAAGCGAAACCATTGGAGACATGTACACCCACTTTACATATGTCGTCAATAATTTTAATACACTTGGTAAAAGTTTTTCGAATCTTGAACTTGTGAATAAAATTTTACGTTCTCTTCCTAAAAACTGAGATTCAAAAGTAACTGTCATTCAAGAAGCAAAGGACCTAAATAATTTTCCACTTGAAGAACTTATCAGGTCTTTAATGACCTATGAAATGAGTTATATGACATAAGACGAACATGAGAACAATATTCCAAAGACCAAGAAGGATATGATACTGAGAACCAAATAATACCACTTGAGTGATAACTTAAGTGATGATGATGACGACATAGAACTTTTGACGAGAAAATTTAAGAAATTTATAAAATGAAAAACTAAGAAAAAAAAAATGAGCTCAAAAGGAACACAATAACTTGCTATGAATGCAATTGGCCGGAGCACCTCCAAAGCAAATATCTGCAACAAAAGAAGAAGAAGACATTCAAGACGATATGGGACGAATCAAGTACTTCCGAAGACGAGGAGCAAACTGACAAAGAAGAGGTGGCAAATTACGCATTGGTGGCTTTCCACGATGAGGTAAGTAACTTAACCAAAGCCTCTTTATTTTACTATGAAATTATTTGATGCGGGAGGGGGGGGGGAGGGGGAGGGGAGAATCATGCTTCTCTTTCTAGTGATTTTGAAAAAAAATAAAAATTTGAGCATGACAATTGCATGTTAACTCTTAGCACTAAGTATGAAGAGTTAGATTCACTTAAGAAAAAAAATATATTACTACAACAAACAAAATGATTTTAATTAAAGATGTTTTATGTTCAACGAAATTATGCTTGATGATTTAATGATGTAATGATGATGTAATGAAAATATTAAAAGTTTTGGTAGCATGCTTGATGATTTTATATTATGCATGAGGATTTTAAGTAATGATAATTTGAAATCTTATGTTTTGGAATTATGTGTTACACTTTTGATCTTGATGATTTTTGTGATAAATCTTATTTTTGGGTTTTAAACAATGATGCATGTTTTGATTTGACGTAAAAAAACTTGGGCATGCTTGTATGAAATCAGATCACTTAAATTAAAATAAAAAGGGGAGAATATATTTTTCTTAAAAATTTCTCAATCTCTATCTTATCGAGTTTTCATCTTAGAGATCCTTAGTGATGAATTTATTTATATTTTGAATCTCTTGAATTATGAAAGTGATTTTGATGATTATAATTTGAATGAGTTATTATCCAAATCATGATCTTGATTTCTCGATATTTATAACTTGAGATTTATTCTACAAGAATCAAGATCTTTTATCTCCTATGTTCCTTTTGATTTCTCAATTATAACTTAATTTTTTATGAATCATGATCTTGATGACTTGAGAATTCTTATGCATGAATCGAGATCATTTTTTTGTTCTCCTATGTTTCTTTTTGCCATTTACTAAATAGGAGAATTATTCATATGAATCATGATTTTTCTTGATTTTTTGGAATCTTAACTTGAGAATTTTTTTTATAAATCAAGATCGTTTACTATGATTCTTCTTTTCGCTATTTGACTTATCTAAATATACCATGATATGTCACTTGACTTCATGTTTACATTTTTTTTATACAACTCCTTTATATCTATGGTTGTATACCTTTTGTTATGATTTGAAAATCGAAGTAAAGGGAAAAGAATTACAACATTGTATTCTTCTATTCTTTTTGACAATTACTAAGGGGGAGAAAAGTCTTGCTAGTTTGCACATCACAAAGAAAAGAGAAAAGTGCGAGTTTATACATCTTAAGAAGCAAAACTTAAAAACTTATCTCAAAAGACAAGCAAGAATTGCTAGCTTGCAATCTCAAGAGAAGCAAGAATTGCTACCGTACAATATCAAGAGAAGTAAAAGTGCTATCTTGCCCATCTCAAGAAGCAAAGAATTGCTAAACTTACACATATCTAAATTTGCTAGCTTGCAAATTGTAAAAGAAAGTAAAAATTACTATGTTACCCATTTCAAGGAGAAAACTTGCTAGCTTATATGTTCTAAAATGATATGAAATTTGTTATCTTGCATGTTATAAAATGATGTAAAATTTGCTAGCTTGCACATTTCAAGAAGATGCAAAAACCGGCTATCTTGCACTTCCCAAAAGATGCAAAAAAATTCTGCTAACTTTCATATGTGAAAAACTTGCTAGCTTGCATGTTCAAAACTTGGTATCTTACTAGCTTGCATATCTAAAAACTTACTATTTACACTTCTCCTTTTTATTGATGACAAAAGGGGGAGAAGATATGATGATAATCATGCATATTATGCCTAAAATGATGATTTGAAATTATGTATGATGATTTGGAATCATGCATGTAATGATGATTTTAAAAATATATATGATGAACTGGTATTATGCATGCAATACTCATGATTTCGAATGGTGTATGCAATGATGAATGTAATGACTTACTGCACATGATTATTTTGATATGACATGTTGAGGTTATATCAATATGACATTGATAGGGGGAGTTTCCGTTATTAATTGGTTGTCATCATAAAAAAGGGCGAGATTGTTAAATCTCGAATTTTGATGATGCAATCAATTGATAAGTTTATGATCTAATATGCGTTTTGAGTAACGTAAGACTAGCTTCGATCATGGAGAGATAATTTGATTAAATTAGGAACATGTTAGAAGATTGGACGTCGATTAAATTAGGAACATGTTAGAAGATTGGACGTCGAGCCGTAGTGGAACATGTTAGAAGATTGGACGTCGAGCCGAAGGATTAGTCGATGTGTCGGTATAAGGCTTCGTGCCATGAGTTTGAGTATCGAGCCAAGAAGATCGGATATTGCGCCAAGGAGATCGGATGTTGCGGGAAGACAACATATCGATTGGGCAATATACCGAAGAAAAGGATGATGCATCGAAGGGTTAAACGAAGCGCCGGATGAACCAATGACATGTCGGACAACATATGATTAATGCTTTATAATAATTGTCTAGATCAAAGTTATTTTAGTTCTAATTGGGTTGATTTAGAATGTAATTAGGCGAACTCAATTAGGGACAACTAGGTCCGAATTGGGGCTATTTTGGGCCAAGTGGAAGGCTCATTCAATGGCCCATAGCTGGGCTAGGCGGTGGCACCGCTAGACTGGGCGGTGGTACTGCCAAAACACAATATCCTAGATTATGTTAGGTGGTGGTACCGCTAGTATGAGCGGTGGTACCTATAACATCCCCCATTTTTTTTAAAAAAATTATAGATGCTTTTTTGTAAATATGAGGATTAGCTAATAATTCTTTTATATTAAATAATTTTATATTAGAAGTTTATGGCTAGGGACCTAAATGTGAATCTTAGAAAATTGATATGATTTGTCAAAGATTTACATTAAGTTAAAAAAA
>LVTN01000096.1:208614-241735 GCA_001649415.1 Musa itinerans | reverse complement strand
TGATATCTGATTTCATCTTAATTCTGAAAACTTTGAAAGATTTTGGCTTTATACTTGATTATTCTATCATTTGGGAATAAAACTGTGAATCTAGAATTTTTTAAGATTTGACCTTTCTGTATTATTCTAGCCATAACTTTCTTCACAAATTATTAATTTTAAAAAACCAAATATATTTGAAAATATACTCAAATATCTTTCTTTTGATACTAAGATTGATAAATTTGGAGTCTATTTACCTATCAAAAATGTTATTTTAATTGGCCCTATGAAGTCTGTAAAACAAAGACTATCGGTTTTGACCTTTCAGTACTCTCTTGCTTATAACTTTTTGTTGAAAACTCTGATTTATGTGAAACATGATTTATTGAAAACTAGACTCATAAATCTTTCTGTAAATATATGATTTGAAAGATTTAGAGCACAAATACCTATTGATTCATCTATTCTTATCAACTCTATGAATTCTGCAAAACAGAGATAATGTTCTCTGACCATTGGTTACTAAATTATTTATGACTCCTTATTCGAAACTCCAATTCATACAAAACATGATTTATCTAAAATTAGATTAATACATCTTTCGAATGACTCTTATTTTATATAAATTAGAGTATAATTGGTTATCCAAATAATTTATGAAATGTTCTTTTCAAATTCTGTCAGAATCAAGCTTTGATCGGTTTCACCTATTCTTGTTTCATCTCTTTGGAAATTGATTTCAGCTAAAATCCTTATTTCAGTTGAGCTTTATATTATTGCTTCAAATTCCTATATACACTTGTCCTACAAATATTTGCATGCTTGAATATGTTATTGAAACTTTATGTTTGTCTCGTAATGTTTCGTATAGGCACATGCATTCCGTTGTTCCGCATGTATTTCCGATATGTGCTAACTTTATTATTCACAATGCCCTTTTGTACTCTGGTATTTGTGGGATTATTTGGATCTTTGCTAGAAATAGTAAAGGGATTATATGAACCTTTGCCGGAAATGGTAAAGGGATTATCTGGACCTTTGCTAGAAATGGTAAAGGGTATATGCTTAGAGCCCGTGATGCTTTGCCGGCCCCCTCTGGCTTCATCCGGACATGGATGGATGACGCTCCCAAACGTGGGAGATTATGTTTGGGATCCCACTTTACTTTCTATCTGTTTGATATGATATCTAGAGCTTTGATTATATACTTCTATGTGTGCTTTGGATAATAACGAAAAGTATGTCTTGTCAAATGTGACGTTGAGCTTCTGTTTCTTATTTGTTCTTTGATATGCTCCGAAATACTTCATATGCCATTGATATGTTCTAAAGCATTTCATCTGCCATTGATGTTTCGAAATATTTCATCTGTCATTGATATACTCAAAATGCTTCATATGCCATTGATATGCTTCGTAACATTTCATATATCCTTGATATGCTCCGAAATACTTCATATGCCATTGATATGTTCTAAAGCATTTCATCTGCCATTGATGTTTCGAAATATTTCATCTGTCATTGATATACTCAAAATGCTTCATATGCCATTGATATGCTTCGTAACATTTCATATATCCTTGATATGCTCCGAAATACTTCATATGCCATTGATATGTTTCGAAGCATTTCATCCATCATTGATATATTTCGAAATGTTTCATTTATTATTGATATGCTTCAAAATATTCTATACGTCCTTGATATGCTCTGAAATGCTTTATATGCCATTGATATGCTCCGAAACATTTCATACATCCTTGATATGCTTCGATATGCTTCATATGCCATTGATCTGCTCCGTAACATTTTATATGCCATTGATATACTCCGAAATACTTCTTATGCCATTGATATACTCCGAAATGCTTCATATGCCATTGATATATTCCGAAGCATTTCATCCGCCTTTGATATGTTTCGAAATGTTTCATTACGTCAATGATTTGCTCCAATTAGCCTTTACTTTCTTGTTATGAACAAAACATGCTTCGAATGAAATGACATTATAATTCTGCATTCGTCGAGTAGCTATCTTTGAACTCTTGTATCTCTGTCTTGTATTTTGAAACCCTATTTGTTTGAAACTGTCCTCTTTCATCATGGATTTGTTAATCGCTTGTTGAGCTCTATGTGCTCACTCCGTTGCTAATAATTTTTTTCAGGATAGCTTGTCGCTTGCTAAAATGTTTAAATTGGGCTAAGGCAGTGGAAAGCTAGAAGACTTTGGGCAAACCTTTATTGGATGATATGTTTTTGTTATATAAGTATACTTGGTATCTAATGGAATGTTTACGGTAAATATGAACTTGAGTTTTGTAAATGTTTAAAATGTATCTCTCATGTCAGGATTTTGAGAATGTTAAGTTAAAATTATGTAATGATATAAACATGTGGTACATGTTGGTTTTGTGATTGTATAGATTCCCATAACTATGATTTATGATGTGGTTATGGTTTAGTTTAGTTGGCTTTGGATTTTATGAATTATTAAGTGATATGATGTATGATTATAAACTGCACAGGTTTTGTGAATTTTGGATTGTAGAGGTGAATTCTGACTTGAATGTTTTTTTAGTATCCACAAATATGTGTTTGGATCCTGCATTATTTGTTGAATTATAATATTATCAATTTTGAGTTATGTTCACACCTCCTGAATGAGAATTAAATTCAGGGGGCGTGACAGTACCATTCAAACATAGTCTCCTAAACTGTGTCAGGCGATGGTATCGCCAGTCTGGGTGGTGGTACCACCTAGTGTCAAGGTGTCAGGCGATAGTACCACTAGACTAGACGGTGGTACCACCCAATATCAGAAAGTACTGGTGGTGGTACCGCCCAATACTGGCGATGGTACCGCCAGTACCCTGAAATCCCAAGGATTCAAATTTTTTGGCTCCAAATTTGAATCCATTTGGGGCTTATAAATACCCCACTCATCCCTGCTCGGTTCATACCAGAACTGAGAGAAAAAAAAAGGAAAACACTATTGTAATATTTCGAGAACTCCTCTCGAGCTCTAAGTGTTGGGTGAAGTTTAAGAGAGAGGTGAGTGGTTGTAAAGGTTACCTTATAAACTTGTGAAAAGTTGAAAAGTGGTATAAAATGATAGTTGATTTTCGTCCATTGAAAGAAGACCGGTAATGAAAGTCGATGGCCTCGAGTGAAGAGGAATCGGGAGTGGATATAGGTCATGATGACCGAACCACTATAAATCTGGTTTGCATTTACTTTAAGCTCTTTATTTTCATTGCAAACTGATTTCTTACTTTCACTATGTTTACAAACATGTTTTCAAGTTAACATCTTTTCGATATCGGTTTTCATCAAACAAGAATTTCTAAACAAATGAAGTTTTACATAAGTACTAATTCACCCCCCCTCTTAGTGCCTGTCACGGTCCTAACAAGAGGTCTCGCGAGGGACTTGATCATATGGAGGTATAATCGGGAGCTTTAGTTCAGTGAACAACATGACGACAAGAACGACTATGGATTTAAGGAACGAATGCTATAACACCGCATAGGCGAGTCTTCCATGTGTGCATCAAATTTTATATCAAATGAAAGTCTTGCTCATCATCATATGAGGGTTATGTACTATAAAGAAGAAATTCCAAGTGCAAGTACTAGTGAGTCCCATAAGGGGACTTGATCGTATAGAGGTATAATCGGAGCGATTGAAGAGTTGGACTGCTTCGGAGCTTATATTCATTTAAGGGAGCTTAATAAGTCAAAGGACAAAACTGAGTAAGTAAATGTTGCTATCAAGGAAGCAAATGAGAATAGAATTGGCACGAGCCCTACAATATATTGGTGGAGGCCATGCATTGGAGTTGTAATTTATCTTTTTATCGACCAAGAGAGATTGCTCGGAGAACACATAGTTGTTGAAGCAGATGGTCAAAAGGGGCAAGGAAGAGATGACGAGTCTAGAGGGACTCAGTTACACAATACCAAGCGTCAGTTAAAATAAAGGTGGACTTATAAGAGTGTCACAGTGTCGTAGTAGTAAATCTACCAATTGTAAAGAAAGGAACGTAGATGTAAGGTGACGGATAGTAGGGCTATGAGCATGGCAATGCCATAGTGTCATATAGGCGAAACTTCTGTGGAGTCATCGATCCCTTTCTCTCATGGAGGGATAGCATTTGGTCTTGAAAGAGATCGAGAAGATAGAGAATGCAAAGGGAAACTCTAAATATTGAGATAAAGCTGAAGGGTAGAGGTCAGGGAACTTCGTAATACTGGAGTCAATAGACTCCTCATCAAAATAGCCCAAAGTGGAGGACTTCAAATTGATGTAGAAGTGTTCGATCAAGAAACGAAGTAGGTAGTACATAATGTTGTACCTTTTCTACTTAAAAGAGTAAGCGATAGAGATAATGAAAAAGATGGTACAATCCCAAAGGCAACCAAAACGAATGGAGATTTGCTTCAAGTTGGGGTAAAATTTTACTTTTTTTATGTAAAACTTCTTGCATTCCAAAAGTTCAATGACAATGGGAAAGTGAATTGTAGTGGCTAATTTAATGTAAGGAGTGCAAACATTTCGGGTACTTCGGAAGTATGAGCAAAGAGTAGGTGAAGACTAGTAACCAGCTTGATGCATGGAGTACAACCCTCAAAGAGGTGGACGATGTTGAGTAACCTTTGCATTCTCAACTCCTAAGAGAATAAATGAAACTAAGTACCATAGTTCTCTCATTTAATCCAGTAGAGAAGCTATGCACTAGTTTAAAGACCCTTCGAAAAAACTTAGTAGAAGATAACAACTGTCAATGATGATCGGTGCTATTAAGAGTAAACTATTTGCTTCATTTCCCAATAGAATGCCAATCGAAAGTGAAAGCATTGTAAACCTACTTAGAGGCAACAACTAAATGGAAGAAGAATCAATGGACAAATTTTATGGAGGAAAGACCTCAAAAACTTTAAAATCTAGGAGGCAATAATCGTTAAAGCTCCAACATATATCCACCCAGTTTAAGTGAAATTAGATGTTTGAGAGACTGACGCATAATAAGGAAGGTCTTTTTTCTTCATTTGAAGGATCTGTATGAGCCAACAAGATTTAACACAACTCGATCGACCCTACACTAAAGTCATAGTTATTGGCGAGTTAAAATATCGTGACAGATCAAAGGTCGACTACTTAATAATAGCAGTAGAGAGCAGTTGTGAGCCAAGATGCACATTACAACTAGAGTAGAAGATTAAAGATTCAGCAAATGTGAGGAGATACGACGTCCATAAAGGCTTCGATTAGGACATTGAAAGAATAAGTGGAGGAGAATGTCACGAACAAAACTGTGAACAAGGTGTTCGATCTAATGCTCGTGTATTGTTCATGTCTTTCAATTTTGTTCATACTTAACACAACATGTAAAGGGCTTAAAATAGGCTTAATAACCTTATTTTGGTTGGCTTTTATTATCATTTCAAGCTTGTAAATGTAAGCTATGTGCAGTCATTACGTAGAGACAAAACTATCCAGAAATAAACTATCCATACAGTCATTTTGAGAATTTTCTAACTCTGCAAAGTGATACAAAATATCAACCAACACAACACTCAAGAGTTACTCGGGTGACATATAATTGGATATAACTTTGAAATAGTATCTAAGGTTGATTCATTGTATTATTCCGTAACAGTACCATGCAAACACTTGTGAGAAATTTTGACCATGACAAATCATCTTCAAATATTTATCATACAACTATTCAAAGCTTACAAAATCTATGTTTATAATTTACATTACCTGAAAATGACTACTTATAGATCTCAAAGTCAAAATAATTCTTTAATCTATTTTTTCTTTTATATAGATCCTTAAAATACTACGCATGGACGCACAAAGATATTCACATAACTTAGACAAAACTAAACATACAATAACAAAAAACCATAGGGATTATGGAGAGATTGGTTTGGATTTGAATTGGGATCCGAAGCACACATTCCTTTGGGTGTCGGGGATGCTCCAGCACGCCTACCTCGTCGTGGCCATCACGCTCCTCGATCTTCTGGTCGTCAAGCACACCAATTTTGTAAACCAGCGTTGTCTTCGAAGAACCAGACCAACATTTCCCCATGATTGCATATACGGATTGCATGCCAACCACACTGCTGCTGCTGCACAAGGATTCCGCAAGTATAATTAACCTAAGTGAAATGCTATCACAAACTATAAGAACCACCGCCCCTCGCTAGCATCCCGACACTAGCCATCAATGTCTTCCCATTACAAGATCCAAATTGTCTACTCCACAATCAAATTAAAATCATTTTAAATGGATTACATTAAGATGGAACACCCTACTTGGAACAAGAGGAAGATCTTCTACGAACCCAGTCAAACTGTTTAGCAACATTAACTGCCACTTTAACATCCAACTCATATCATTAAGTTTAACCAATAAAATGGTCTACCATTGCCATTTGCACCTGCCCACTGCCACGACAAAAAAACTCAACCAGGCTTCCAAAGTCCGTCACCACTGACTTCACCACTGCATCATTCAAAATGAAACTGCTGCTTGATGATGATCAAGTCCTAAAATCGCAAGAGACTTCACTTACTTCCAGCACTGGGGAATACTAGAATGCCATATGGCCAGCAAGCCGTCTCTCAGATATTCTTCTGTCTATAGCTGCATCGATGGAGCTCATCTGTTTTAACACACAACAAGAACAAATAAATCAGATCGACGGAAATGGTCATACAGAAGATTATTGCTACTCTTCATGCTTAATTATCTCACTGCACAAGAGATAGCAAACTTGCTTCTGAATGAAAGCTGACCTGCATCAACTCTGGTCCCACACTGATCAAAAACAGATAACAACAAATGCTACGTATTGACAAAAGCCTGCTGGCATATATTCTCGTTCCACCCATGCCCCACGCTCATTAAGAAGCAATAGGGAGAATGAATACCATATAAAAGAAACTCAAAACTTAATCAGAACACAATACATACATTTTTGCATGGTCCTGGTGCTAGGTTGAGAACCCTCGAGTCATTTGCAGCACAAACTTGTCAGATTTGTAACACTAACTAACAGCAAAAATAATGTAAATACCTACTTGGAATCGTTTGATGCCCCACTAAAAATGAGACGATGGGAATGAAGAAGAATATCCTTTTTCCCATCAACCACAGTGTCATAACTACAAATTAATTAGATAAAAGGCCTAGTAGTAAAACTCAGAAGAGCCACAAATGCAATTATTCCATAATAGACTGTATTATGAAGATTCAGATGGAGTTATCAAATGTAAAGTACATTAAAGTATAGCCCAAAAAATCTGCAAGGATTTCTTTCTTTTTCCCCTACCTATTTGGATTCGCAACGAAGTTGCATATCCATTAGAATGAGTAAACAAAAGGTAGTAATAACTTACCTGGCTAGTTTCATCATGCACCTGATACTTTGCTAGAGACATTCTTCTTTCCTCCTGCATGATAACCCCATGTTAAGGAGCCATGTAGAATCAAGGAGAAAGTATTTAGTAACAAAATGTGAAGAAAAAGTAAAAAAAAAAAAAAAGAATGTTGGAATTAGAAAACATACCATTGACATTGCTTCATCATCCCATAACAAGTAGACCTCATTTGTGGTAGGATTAGAAGGAGGTGGTTTGTTGGATATTACAGGTGGAGGTCCAATTGAAGGATTCTCAGTGTTTGGACCAGATGCATACATATGTGAGTTTGCATATGGCGTACCACCTAAAAAAGATTGATGAAGTATTTACATAGTCTAAGATATGATGTTAGCCTGAAATAATTTTAAAGAATCTCGGAGTTGATATACATTCAATATATCAACGTAAGCTTTTCTGTTCTAGCTAAGATGTTCATATATACAATATACAGAATAAATGGAAACAAGATGCAAAATTGATGAGAATTTATAATGGATGCAAGTTTTAGCAGTGCAATTAGATCTGGCTGACATAGATTAAAGGACTAACATCAATGGAAAATAGTTCAATTGGTGGAGAGGATGTCAACTACTCCATAAATTTATCTTCCTTTTAACTATTTGTTCCTCTTGCAATGATAAGAGCATAACCATTCATTCCATAATCAGATGAGCAAAAGAAACGATATCAAGGAATCCAAGCTAAAAAGAAATCTAGGACTGCGGTACTAAAAGATGAGAATCAATTAGTTTGACAAAGGCAACTATACATTTAAAGTAGTAACTCCAACAATGAGCGAAAAGACTAGTATATCTAGGCTCCAAATAATTTGCCTCAACTTCAGTGCCTAGAGATGTAACATTTTGTCAGTACAAGTTTTTCAGTTCATCTTAACAGGAACTACCAAGTACTGGTTTAAAATTGTGCAGGTTGTTTTCCCTTGCCAACGGTATAGAACTGGATGCAGACCCTTAAATTTAAACAAAGACTACGGAGTTCCACATCATTCAAGACTCGGTGAAGAATAGGTTAGATATATTAAATGTGTCCTCATGAGAAGGAAGCCTTCAATTTGAAAGGGTCTCAATCTGATGTGGATGACAAATCATCTGAAGCTCGAGAGATACTCCTGGTGTTTTCCATTTTTACTACTTCTACAAATTTTTTGACTGTCTTACTTAACCGCAAGAATATGCGTCTATTTGCTAATACAAAGCAAAAATTCTTAAATGGTTTAACATATACGTTTCAGTTAGTCTCATTCATAATAAAGATGATTCTAACTTCTCAACCTCAATGCAAATTCTAGACGTACGAGCTATATGCAGAAGCTAATTCAAATGCAAATGAAGTTTCTTCTTTAGAATTCAGTTGACTATCCCTAAAGCTTCTTTTTTTAAAAGAAAGTAAATATATTGCTTCAAAATTCTGGTACAGCCCACCCTTTGCACATCAAAATGCAAGAGTGAACTCAGTCGTTGCACAACATGCTATTTTAGGTATTTGTCCAAATGCAAGTCACCTAATAGACATTTTGGCAAGGATGGCTGAAGCAAATCATCCTATGTCCCAACCTCATATTCACTAAAACCATTAATGAAATTTACATAAATCTTTTGTATTCCCAGAGAAAACAATAGCAGTCGGTAACCTTACTGGTGATGAACCAACAAGTACCAAAATTGCACCTAAATTATCAAGTTTGGATTGTGCAACTTTAGTACCAAAACCTTATGATCAGAGACAAATATTTCAAATCAAAGGATTGAACATACTAAAAAGGTTACGAGGAGACATTTTAGTGGTTACACTGGAGTGCGCACAGCTAAAAGATCATGACTTTGAGTCTTGCTGTATGTGCCAAGTATGCATATTATGTAATAGTTGAGTGGCATACCAAGATATCATAACAAACTCCAACTCAAAAGTCACATATTTTACTAATAGAATAATTTCAAACAAAATTGTAAGATTAATTAATAGGATATAGTGTATGCTTGCAAAGTACTTGATAAAAAAAATGAAGCAACAAAGAATTCAGTTGCTAAGGTAAAGGTCATCACAAGTCATTTAACAAGACAATGTTGCTACTTCATATAAGGAGACATCAAGATAACATAATAAATAAGGTAAAAAACAATCTAGGTGTTATACATATCATTTATCATTAAGAAATTATTTTATTTTTGTGCAAAGGGTAAGTGACGAAGACGGGATTCAAAGCCAAGACCTTGCAATAAACTATCAAGATCTTTACTGGCTAAAATAGTTGACACCGTTGAAATTAGGTCCATCTGCATTTTAGGGCAATATTTTAACATGTAGCACATCCTTAAATTCCCATCATGTGTGATTAAATAATTTGATCTTATTTATGAAAGAGTATAGATAAGTAATCAAACACTGTGAAACTCAAAAGTCAAAACTAAAATGTAAAAAAAATACCACCTGGAATGTTTGGAGCCACATAACTACTTGCTACAGCAGTATTTGATACAGAATTGCATCAGCTATACCTTTCAACATTGTTGGGGAGCTTGATGAAATGATTGCAAGTGAAGATGTTGTAAAAAATGAAGACCTCTGAGCAGGTGCACTAACTGGACTGTGGATTGGAAATAGTGGTTGGGATACTGCAGGTGGTGCAGATGAGGGCAGGCCAGGTGGACCAGCTTGAAGTGGTGATTTAAGTCCAGGGGCAGAAGTGGAGGTCATAGGAGTCGTAACATTCTGGACAGGAAATAATGGCTGTTGTGGCGCCACAACAGGTGGAGGAACTGAAACAGTCAATGGCGGTCGAAACCAAGGCTGTGGTTGAGCAGCTGGAAGAGGCCATGTTGGAGGCATCACCGGAATTGTGGGATTGTATCTGATTAAAAAGATACAGAGCATGTGAGAGCATGTGCTATACGAAAATAAACACAGGTGATTCAAAGTGAATTTATTAAAAAGAACAAAAATCTTAAGATTATAACACTTCTCCATTTAACCAGCAAAGTAACAAGGATGTACACTGGTGGAACTGAACCATATGCTGGTGGGGGAGGGAATCTGATGCCCAGTGGACCGGGAACCACTCCACCAACGAGCCCAGCAGATGGAACTTCCAGTTTAGCTGCCTTTACTGATACCTCTTCATCTGCATCAGAATGTCATAATGAATTACTGAGAAAACATTGAACGTCACCACAATTTAGAGAATGCACCCTGGTTTCTGAGGAAGATTACTAGTGTCTATTTCCTGTTTTTTGGACAAGGTCAATAATGTCAAATGTAGTTTTTTGTATAGGAAGTACAATAGTGACGCTCATATCCTAGCAAAGTATCTTAAAGTTAAATGTATTTCCTGTAATTAGCAAGCTACAGCTTCCAGTCTCTGCTCAGCATTATGTATCTTGCTGTTTGATCCTTAATAAAATATTTTTTTGTTCAAAAAACTAAAACCAAGATTATCAAACTCAGCCTCTGAATTTGGGCTGTAGGATCGTGCGATCTTACAATCCACATCAAGCCCCGGGAGTTGGGAGTTGACTCGGCTTCTGAATCGTAAACCCAATGGAATCGGGTTGACTCATGAGTCAACTCGATACAATCGGCTGACCCATCTGAGTAGATTCGTGTTTACTAAGTTGATTCAACTTTTCATTTAAAAGATTACAAAAAGAAAAAAGAAGCAAAGGTGACGTGCACGAGAAGACAAAGGGACGAGCGACGAGCAAGCCCTAGACTGTTCGCTGCTCCCACTGCCAACATCATTGACCGAGCCACCTCCTCTCAGCTGCTACTTCAAGCCGCCACCTGATGTCATCTCGTTAGCACTGTTCTCTCCTCTCTTTTCTCCTCCCCTCTCTCTTCTCCTCTCATCTCCTTCCCACTCTTGTCTGTTCTCTTCCCCTCTCTTCTCCTCCCATCTCCTATTCTTTCCTCTCCTCCCCTCTGTTATGCTCTCCACTCTTTCCCAGTTTCCCTGTCCTATTTTAGCCCCTCCTCCCCTCTTTTCTCATCCCAACTCCTTCCCTCTCTTGTCTCTTGTCTTCCCTTCTCTTCTCCTAATACCCTCTCTTCTTTCCTCTCCTCCCTCTCTTGTGATCTCCACTCTTCCCTGTCTTACCTTATCCTCTAGCCCCCTCTCTACTCTACCATCTCCTCCCCCCTCTCACATGATCTCCTCTCTTCCTTTCTCCTCCCCTCTCCCGTGATCTCCCCACTTCCTCTCTCCTATTCTGTTCTCTCCTCCCCTCTCTTATTTCTCAGGTATCCAGATTTATTTGTGAAGAAAAAAGTTATAATTATACATGATTAACCAACAATTCCTTGCATTCAATCGTTCAGACCTTGATTCATGTGGATGGATGTTGAATAAATGCAGAATTAGAATAATATTTTATTTTTTCTGAATGTGTATTTCATTTTCTTAAAATTTTCAAGAAACGTTCTTTGGTAGAAACCATCATGCAGGAGCTCTCATCAATGAAAAAAAGGTTTTCTTTCTTCGTTCAATATGTAAAGTAGATACATGATATGAATTGCAGTCATTATTTGTTGTTTATGATTGCAACATAGGAAGTAAGAAAAGAGAATTTTCTTTTATCTAGTGCTTTGTTATTTGTTAGTATTTGTCAGTTTGTCCAGCACACTATTGCATAATACAACAACTAGATTGATAAATCTAACTTGCTACTTCAAGTTTTATCAACAGTATACACAGTTCTTTAATTATTAGTTTATTACAATAGAAATATCAACACTCATATGATCACTTTTTTAATCTGAGATCATCTTTGAATTGTGTCCTCAAGTGGTAAATGGGAGACTAATCAAACCATTGTAAACCTGATTAAAAACACAAAATACGAAAATTATTCTTCATTTGAATAAGAGACAATACTATTTAAGTACGATTATTAACCTAAGAACAAATGCGAGTTATTAAATATTAACGAAAAATTATAATACATTTCTACAAGTATATGTATATTTTAAAAATAGTTTTGTATAAACTGTAGGATCTTACAATTCTATGATTCCGAGTTTATGGTCCTTTTACAATCCTAGCTAGGTAGGAAAGCAAGTTTGACATCCTTGAATAAAACATGAGTTTAACATCCTTGAATAAAACATTTAAGGTCACCAAAAAACATGTAACCCAAAAACGATAAAAACATGCACATGTGTGCACATGGACAAATATTAATGTCCATGTGCTTTTCCTATGTAAAGTTTAATATCACATGTAACAAGATACTAAGAGTTCAACAAAAGAAGCATTTTGAATTGAAAAAAAAAACTACAACTAAAAGTTACATCATGTGGATTATCTATGGATAATGGACTATTTCCAGATAAGTTGTTACGGACTTAGTTGGTTTTACCTTAGCTGTATACCACCCTTACGTGTCTATGTGCAAAGGTCAACCTCCATGTAATCTCTCAAGGTCCTCTAATGACATGCAAAAGAGAAAATGGATTAAAAAATAAGCCAACGCACGTGCAAAGTGCCACTGCTGCTTTGTCGAAGAGTAAACTTGAGATCCACAATAAGGTATTTCAGCAAACACTTGATAGGCCCTACAAAATACAAAAATGGACTTCACAAACTTTGAATAGTTGCGTGACAAAAGGGTCTAAGATAATTTGCTCCCTACGACACCGGTGTGAAACTATACAACGAACCAACCCAAGACACTACGAAGCCCCACCAACCATGACACCTAGGGTTCTAGGGGTCTAAGATGACTGATGTTTTTTGGATATTTACCGCTCATGAAAATCCCTACAAGTTATGAGCTAGAGGCTTCATTTTTAGAGATTTGCCTCTGCACGACAATCACATACAAGCTATGCTTACATGTCAAAATGAGCCACAAAACCCAACTAAAATGGAGTTATCATGCCTACTACAGGCCTAGCCCCTTACATGTTGTCTAAGGCACGAACAAAAAAGAAAAAGCACAAACATTATATTGATCATGTTCACTACCTATGATAATCCCCTAACTTATTCCTTCAATGTCCTCATCAAAGCTGTTGTGGACGCTTCATCTCCTTGCCTTGTTATATCTTCAATCTTGCTTTAGCTACAACACGCCTCCCGATTCCCAAATGGTCTTCCGATGTTGTGATGTAGTTGAACTTTGATCCGTCACCGCTGCTTCATCTTGCCACTCTAATGTGAGTCAGTCAAGTTGTGTTAATCTTCGTACCTTCCCTGCTGTGCACTAATCCCTCAAACGTCTTGTGTCGATTAAACTGGATGGATGCTTGTTCGAGCTCTAACAAGGATCACCTTAAAAATTTAAAGTTTTAAGGACTTGTCCTTTATAAAATTTATTCATCAATTCCTCTTTTGCTTAGTCTTCACCTTCAAGTAAGTTTGCATAACCTCCATTTTCAGCTGCCACTCTCTTGGGAAATAACGTGAACAAATTACCTTTGGTAAAACCAACTCCGTTATTGAGAATTTTGACAACTGTTATTTGTCGCTAAGTTTCTTTAAAGCATACAAAGCTTCTTTGTCGAATAATTAAGAGCAAGGTTTTTAATACCATTCCGTACCGCTCGGTACGAGCGATATGTACCGGTCCACTAGCTGACTGGCACACGGACCACCCACTACCGAGCGGTATCAACCTGGCTACGATGAGGAAGAAGAGGGAGAAGCATCGAAGAAGAGGGAGAAGCGTCAAGAAAGAGTACCACAGAGCGATACGTATCGGTCCGTCAACTGACCGGTACACGGACCGCCAGTTACCGAACAGAACGAAATATATATATATATATACCGAGCGGTATATCGCTCGGTATACAGTATCGTACCGTGCCGAGCGAACGTCGAAACTCCGGTACGGTACGATATTTCAATCCTCTTTGAAGAGCTGTGCCTCCAATTTCTGTATCAGCCTCATTTCCCTTCTTTCTTCTTTTTAAAATTTTGGTAAATTATTGTCTATCAGTGATGCTGATTTAGCACTTAACAAGTATCAATAACTACATGTATCAATAACCTCAGGTTACAGCAAATTCTTTTGAATCAATTAGGCAAGTAAAACCCTATATCTTCGGTTTATAGATATCCCCCGAATCCTCTCCACGCAAGCAAATATATATAAATATATATATAATCTTTTATATATAAATATATATTTATTAATTTATATATATATATATATATATAAAAACTCGACGATGTCGCTGAATTATATATATATATACCGAGCGGTATACCGTACCGAGCGAACGTCGAAACTCCGGTACGGTACGATATTTCAATCCTTGCCACAGAGTCACCGATGCGCTGTCACCAGCGTCTCGATGAACCTGAGCTCGTTGAACCTTGGCGCAAACTTGTCTTCCACGCCCTTTTTCGATTCCGATTCGACACCGCCCTCCTTCGACGATCCCGATCTAGGAGGTAACAACGAGGAGAGTCGTACCTATTTGGAGGGGGAGCTAGAGGTGCGGGGATAAGGGGAGGCGGTGGTGAGAGCAGTGGAAGAAGCGACTGCGAGGAAGGCACCGAAGACCCCAACCTTCATCTCCGAACGATCTCCTTGTCCACTGCCGCGGCAAGGAGAACCTTCCGATGTCAATGTCGAGGAGAATCCTTCTAAGTCATGCGTAGACAATGCCTGAATGTGACGTTAGGCATACAGGATCACTAAAAAAAGATATAAAATATATATCTTTTTATTAAAAAAGATATAAAAAATAAAAAAATCAATATATAAAGATTTAAAAAGATAAAGATACGGCATACCAAGCGATCGCCTCGTTATCGTCACCTTGTCTTTCTTCTCTCCACCCCCTTGACGTTGAAGGTCGTAGACGAGGCGACGAGGAGAAGGACAAGGTGACGATAACGAGGCGACCACTCGGTATTTCGTATCTTTATCTTTTTATATCTTTATATATTGATTTTTTATTTTTATATCTTTTTTATATAAAAATATATATATTTTATATCCTTTTTTAGTGATCCTGTACGCCTAACTTCACATTCAAGCACTATCTACGCATTACTTAGAAGGATTGTCTTCATATGCACATAGGATGGGGATAGGGTGGAATAATGCCAATGAAGGTTTATATATATATATATATATAGTACCACTCGAAACTAAAATTAATTTTTATATTTTTTTCTAAGTGTACCGCTTGGTACACCGTACCGTACCGAGCAAAGCTTAGTACACCGGCACAGTACGAAATTTCAATCATTTATTAAGAGAACTAGAGTACACAATCCCTCAATGAGAGCAAGGGTTTGGCGGCTCAACGAAAGCCCCACCTCTGTAGTACATGGTGCTCTCTCATGCCCATGGTCCTATCATCTATCACATTGCATCCATGTCCCATCTTTTTTTTGGTCGACAATTCTACCATTACGACATTATGATACTCCCTCTAAGTCCACCTTCATTCTAACTAATGCTTGATTTTGAGTAGCTAAGTCCCTTTGTATTCATCGTTGTTTTCTCACCCCTTAGAACCATATGCTTCAACATCTTCGTGTTCTCTAAGTAGTTTACCTTGATACAACACTACAACTCTCATGCATGACCTCTATTATATGATAGGGTTCACACCGATTCTGCTCTCCTTTGTGTCCTTGGTAACAACATTCGTTGGCTCGATCTTATCCACTGACAGTATTGGGTTCTCTCAAGCAAATATGAGCTCAAGACTTGCTAGTACTTGCACTTAAAAGGTCCACCACTATGGTACTGCACCTTTATCCGCCAATGATCAAGGCTTTTCATCCGATGCAAATTTGGTGCATACGTCGAAGACCCACCTTTGAGGTACCATGACATTCACTACTTGAATCCAAAACCTTTCTTTCTATTATGTTGCTCATCATAGTATTGCTCTCCAACCATCCCTTTGGGTGATCAAGCCCCCCACAGGACTTCTATTGTGTCATATTGCCTCGACTTGTTCCATTACGATCTATTGCACCACATCGCCTCTTGGTGGTGTCTCCATTGCCCTTTAATCTTAGTGTGTTGAACTCGAACTGCAATCTCTCCTTATGCAGCCTCTGGCAACACATCATAGGCCCTCCATCACTTTTGATTATGTTTGCTCCTTTGGCAATTAACCTTCATCCATTTGCGACATCCAAAAGTCCAAGTAACTCTAGGTTGGTATTTGATTGAAAATTAATGCACCATTGTTTAGATCCTAAGCCCCTACCTGGAGTATAATCTCTACTGCACACACCAACTCTTGTGACAACTCGAATGGTAACACTTCAACATATTCTTCATCGTTGCAAGTTGAGTCAATCCCTCACATTAGTCCTTTCGTCAATCATCTTGTCGAGTTAAGGTGTATATACCACAAAGACCCCTTTCACTTTCGTACCATGCAAGACGAGTCCGCCTTATCAAAATGAGGAAACTAAGGAACGATGTGATCTTGTTCTTATCTCTACAAGAGTTTATGTCCTCGACCTCTGTCCAAGAAAAGCTCCACGAAGTTGGTGCTTTCGCTCCAAGTTATATCTTCTAAGTCGACTCCCTTCATACTTCACTAAGTCCAATCCAAGATGCTTTGGTCATCATTTAGCATTTAAATGATAGTGGCCCTTATGTCCATTCCACGGATCAACCCTTCATTGACCCCAATGTTCACCTTATTAGCTCCAAGTGTACCTTAATCTTTCATGTTGCTTTCAAGCACTCTCCCACTTGATCTCACAATACATCCACCAATACATTACCCCATATGATATCTTACGATGACTTCTTCACTGCTTACATGATTCCAGCCCCCTTCAAGCTTTATGAAGCATCTGTCTTAAGATACCTCCCTTAGAATATAAGGTTTGCTACACATGAATCCTCCATGGACTTATCCCCTCTAAATATTTGTCTCGTTGGAGCAACTTTTCTCTTTGCGTACTTCCCCTTCAAGTTTCAAATACCATCGTCTCCAAAGAATACTCTGTCTTGCCAAATTGTGACTCTTTGCCAATGCCACCCTTCGTTGCATCCCCAAGGCCTAGCAACGTGCTAAACTTGCTATATAATTTATAGTCTTAAGGATGTATCCTTATCCCTAATATCAAAGAAAAAGTTGCAACATTCTAAAACGTCGAATTTTGATCACCTTGGGATGGCCATGAACACCCCTCATCCATATATAATCCATTGCATGAGGACCGAATTCTTCAAGTCGACATTTTCCCACCTCCATAAACTGCACAACTCTTCCCGTCATCGAGCAACCCAATCATACTTGCATGGTCTCATACTTTGCTTCCCGCTTGCATTGAGCACCATCAAGTTAGGTTGATAATGTGAAGCCATAAGAAGAACTCAACTATCACAACCTTTGTGTGCTATGTGTTCTTCCTGCTTGCTTGTCCTTGTGATGTCTCTCACGTGAAATTTTGACTATTCCTCTAAATGTGAATCTTAATTATATGCTCCATTGAGTGACTCCTCTCCTTGTGTCTCTACGCTCGTTTTTACCATTTCTCCAAAATAAGGACTACTCGCCATACATGCCAAAGTACTTCATAGTCCTCGTGGTGCCTCTCGAGTGAAGGTTTAGTCTTTCTCTAAATGCCAATCTCGAATGCTCGTTCCATTAAGTGACTCCTTTCTCTAAGTTTCTATGCTCGTTTGCACCATTTCTCCAAAACAACTATGCAAGGAAAAACAACTCTCCATACATGTCAAGTACTTCTTAGTATGCTTGTCCCACTTTAATACCATCTATCATGGACTCTCAGCTAGTTTTGCTTAAGTCGTACGATACTCTTGCTTGCCCGTTCGCAAAAGGGTCAACCTCCCTATAACCTTGTAGGTCCCTTGGGATCCATAAAAGAAAAAATGAATTAGAAAACAACCCAACACGGAGGGAACTATTGTACGACTTAAGCAAACAAGACATTAAAGCAAACACTTAATAGGCAATCTGCCACCCACAAAAGTCCACTTGCAAAATGCTCCTATGACATTGCTATAGAACCATGCAACATACTAACTCAAGACACTACCCCAGAGCCTCATCTAGCCATGTGCCACTTGAGGGTTCTAGGTGTCTAAAATGGCTAACGTTTTTTGGTCACTCTCTCCTCATGAAAATCTCTCCACGTTACAGACTAAAGGCGCAATTTTTCGGTAGTTTTGCCTTTGCACGACAAGCACTCACGAGTTGTGCTTATAAGTTAGATAGGGCCACAAAACCCATCCAAAATGAGGTGCCAAGCCTATTGTAAGCCGCTTACATACTACCTAAGGCATGAACAAAACCGAAAAGCACACACATCACATCGAACATTTACACTATGAAAGGTTTGTGACAAAGCACTTGCATGTTTCTTTTATATCATTTCCGACAAGCACGCCAATGCACATAATGACGTACATACTCCAATGTTACCCTAGCCAAAGCGCATCTTAACAAGTAGGGCTCTAAAAAATACAATCCCATTTTTGCATAGCACATTGATATCGAGGGTGGATTTGGTAGAGAAAGGCTTTATCTTATCTAAAGTATAGATAATTCCAGAGGGAAAGGCTTTATCTTATTTAAAGTATTAATAGTTTTGAAGAGCAAATCTTTGAAATCTTATTAAAAGCATTTATAGTTTCATAGGAGAGCAATATTATCTAAAGATCTTGGTGCAAAGAGAAAAATATTATCTATAGAAGCTCATGGTGATCTCGCTAGATCCAAATGATAAAATTCTAGAGTTATGTAGGATTTATATAAACCAATGTTTGCTAAAAATAGGAAGTCAAAGCTCTGAGAATTAAGCAACACCTATCAATAAAAATCCAAAGGGTCAAATGTTAAGTGAAAATGATGATCAAGTAAACCTATAGATCATACAAACAAGTGAAATTTGGGTGGTAGATCCTTAAAATTAAGTAAAAAGAAAGAAAATGTTTATGAATTAGCTAATTACTTTATCTGCAAGCCCGAGCCATATAGAGAAGACAGCTTAATCTGAAAGCCAATCCTTTCAGCATAAGCAAACAGTCAAGAGAATTTATCAAGAAAAAGAAAGGATCACCATTTTTAAGTTAAAAAGAAGAAGTACAATTAGATTTCTGAATAAAGGGACCTGCTGGCTCCTAATTCATTAGATTCACTATTTGCTCCTTATCCATTTTGCATGAGTAAAAAAAGCTCTATAAAGAGAATCTCTAGTATATACAAGATAAGAGATACTGCATTTAAGAGCCTCAACGTCAAGAAAATGGCAAATCAACATAAAACCCACATAATGAGTATAATGAAAAAATAAAATTTTTAATACCCAAAAGGCATTAACAAGAGTATCAGTGAAAATTGATATTATACGTTAGAACAAGCTAGAAACACTATAAAAAATATGAAAAAACAAAAATTAAGAAAAAATTATCTACACTAATTTGGCAATTTTATTAGACTAATCAGAAAGAAATAGCATGGAAAGAATATTACCCTCTCCATAGTGAGCTGCTAAAATATCAGGAGGAATTCCTTGCATTCCATAAATCTCGATCTCTGTTGATTCTCTATCAGGTTTGGCATTGGGAACTCTGAATGAAAGCGATTGAAATTCAGAGCACAAACCAAGAACACTAGGATGAAAATTTAATCAACACAATGAAAAAGATAATAAAATGATAGAGATCCACCTGTGAGACAACCAAGTGACATGCTTATCATGATTCATGGCATAGAACACACATTAGATTTGAGCTAGTAACCTATACCCTAAAGGTATGATCCTTGATTTTTGTTCAGGATCAATCATGTGGGCTCCAACTCAAGGTCTGCTTTGTCAAATATGACCAATACACATGCAGAATGTGTAAAAATCATCTATTTTGAATCTACTTATGCATTGAGTAAACTAAAAAATCAAGCAGCATCAACACCATAGAAGGTATTTTGATTTGATATAGAACAAAAAGTCACTATAGCATAGAAAGGTTTGGTAGGCATGCATCTAACAGAACTGAGATGGTCAATGGTTTGGATCCTTATTAGAAATGGTTAATGAAACAATTAATGCATGGGTGCTCTTTATATCATTCAATCTTTTTGGTTCGACGATCATGAAAAAAATATTCTCAAAATAACGTGGAACCTATGTATCCGAAAAACATTACTGATTAATTATAATTATAATTATCGATTAAGGGCACAGAGGAAAATGAAAATCGCTCATCAGGATTTAATCCCAAAAAACGAAAACAAGAACAACAACCAAAATAACATTCTTTAACATAAAAAAGAATCAGTAACCCACATATCATTCATCGGTCACAGATCAGGGGCATCAATCGAGTTCGCCATCATATGCAGAAAACAAGACTACGCAAGCATAAGGCAAATGATCTTCGTCAAGAAATGATTAAGGGTTTTTTGAAGCGATTGTGAAATCGGGAGCGAGGGGTTACTTGGTGACCGTCTCCTTGTGGACCTGGAGGACGTGGATGGCCATGCCACCGGCGGTGGAGAGCTTCTTGTGACATACATGGCACTTGAAGTGCTTGGCCTTCTGATGCTGGACAAGGATCTTCTCGTCGTCGAACACCCGATCGCAGTAGTAGCACCACACCTTCGACGGGCGCTTCTTCTTCTTCCCCATCGCTGCGACCCTTTATCGTAGGAATCAGTTTTATGGATCTCTCTTTGTTCGATCGGACGCCGGAGCGTTCGGAGATTAGGGTTTTGGAGACAGCCGATCAAAGAGGAAACCGAATGGAAGAAATTTCCCGTATCGAAAATAAACAGGGGAAGACGTAGCGAGGGGCAGGCTGGTTTCCTGCCCTCCTTGCGGTGAGATTTGCGAACCTCCGAACCCGATCGATGTTAATGCGGGTTTGGTAACATAGCGTGGACCCGGTAAGGAAGCAAGTGCGGGACCCCTTTTTCGCGGAAGAAGTAGTAAAGAAGCCGTCTTTGGAGCTTTCGGCTTCATAAGAGGAAATTTCTCTGATATAAATCGTGGTTCCCTTGCTATATAAAATAGAAACAAAAAAGAATATATAGGATTTTGAAATTCCAAATTAATTAAAAATAACTTTTTTAACAGTCCAAAAATAAAAATATTTTTTTTTTACGATTTCATCTGCTTTTTTCAGGGTTCCATGAAAATTTTGGTAAAAAAAATTATTATAATTTCAGCTTAAATTATCTAAAAATAAAAATAAGATAATTTCAGCTTTTAAGATTCAGTTAATTAAAAAATAAATCCTTTAATTGTGCAAAAATATAAACAATGGTCAATTAGGGCTTTTCTAGACATTTATAAGATTTCATAAAAAAATTAAATTTTTTGGAGAAAAAAATCTTAATTACATTGTTATTAAATAGGACACTAAAAATAGTATAATCTCATTCAAAAAATAATATAGGTTTTTAAGTTAAATTTGCTAAAATTAAAAAAAAAATAATATAGGTTTTTAAGTTAAATTAACATAAAATAAACATTTTGATGGTCCAAAAATAGTAAAAATTGTCATTATTTAGGGCTTTATCTAGTATTTTTCAAGGTTTCATTAAAATTTAGGTAAAAAATTATAATTACATCTTAAATTGATCAAAAATAAAAATTAAAAACTCTTAGTTTTTTAGGTTAAATTAGCTGAAAATAGGTTTGTTAATAGTCCAAAAATAGAAACAATGGTCATTTATTATTAGGTATAATTAATTTCATATGATTGAATAATTAAGCTTTTCTCTAAAGTGAAGATAGGTAAGGAGTGCTAAACTATATAAATTTTATTATTTTATTTATTGTTAATTTTTAAGATTTCTCTTTTGGTTTGAGCTTTTCTCTTCCCAACAAGTTGATATTAGATCATAAAAGTTTTATTCGATCAAAGATTCAACATGGATGATGTCAATTATTTTTATAAAGATATTTGAAGGTATATCTTTTTGTTCGATAAGACATAACAAGAAATTAAATGGATGAGAAAGAAAAACTTAAAAAGATGAATGAGGAAGACATTTAAAGAAAGGTATATTTTCTGCGAGAGATACAAAGCGTATAAAAATTCTCACCAGGTAAAAAAAAAAGATGGTGCCCAATTCTATTTTATTTTATTAGATACAGTAGTATTGATATATGTGATTATATGTACACCTGTTTGTATATTATTTGAAAACCCGATATGTTTAACCGGGGGCTCGGTGGCAGTACATGTCAGCTCGATCGACGCTAAGGATCCGTACCCGAAAAAGAAAACGAAAAACACTTGGGTCGGATTCGGGTCAGGCATTTTCTGAGAGTTTTGGGAGTCGTTTTAACGGCCCAGGCTTGCGTCGAAGTCTGCGCCAACCGGATGTGGTTCTTCAAAGTCTGTTAGTTGGATACGGGTCGGGCATTTTCGGAGAGTTTTGGGATTGGCCCATTTAACGGCCCAGGCTTGGCGTCCAAATCCAAATCTCCACCCACCGGATATGGTACAGAGAGTCTGAATCCACGATGGCATTGGAGGTTTGCCGTAAAGAAAGGTGGGCTGCACCGCGTTCGGATCTGATTCTTTACAGACGGACCGTGGGAGAAGCCGAGAAGGGGGCGAAAAGGCGGCGGCGGCCATGGCAACTCCCGATCCCGATAAACTCATGGCCAAGGCCGACAAATTGTAAGCCCTTTTCTTCATCTACCCCGTGATCACTCATGGTCAATCTTTTTTTCGGGCTTTCCTTTTCCCGGTTCGTTTTACCTGATATTGATGTTTCTTATAATCTCGTTTAATGTTATTATTGTGATCGATTCTTTCTTTTCTGGATCCATTCATCAGATCAGAAATCATGTTGGGTTGAAATTAGGCATAAATCCTCACAAAACCCTGAAAACTCTGATCTTTTAGTTCCTTGCTTATATTGACGTTTGAGTTTTATAAATGTATGTGACGACGTTGATCGGATATAGGCAGTCATTGAAGTAAATGTCACACATTATATTAAAGGAGACTTTTTTTTGTCATTCTGTTGGCAGATTAATTTCATAATAGTGGCGTCGATACAATAGAATATGGCTTTTTGTCAATTTCTATTGGTAGTGGCGTCGATTCAATGCAGATGAACTATGTATTGTGTTTTAACAAGACCAACTCTAGGATGTGGAAGTATATGATTATTTTCCTTTAGTTGTTCCTCTATCTTGCTAAGGAAATAGTTAGCACAACTTGATTCTTTTATATATTTTGTAAGCTCTCTCCTATTTCAAGCGAGCTCTAATTTTTGAAGGACTGATGTCGTTGTAATTTTGATTATTTCTGTTAATTACTTTGTTATTAGATTCCTAAACCATCCCAAACCGCTGGAGGACTAACAATAAACTGCTGTTAAGAAAAGTGAATCGTATAAGATGTACCATTTGCATCTATTTCCAGCCTATATGATCCTGGTCTAGGCTGGATGAGGCCCAACAGCTCTTAGCCAGCGTCACTTGGAGTTCAATCCCTTCCCAATTGAGCAGTCAGGATTTACTTCCTGTTTCTGTACTTTTTCTTACTCCTATCCCATCTAGGAGTTTCTCTTTTATTGTGAAGTCCTTCCAATTTGTTGTTGATTGCTGTCCTACTAATAATAGGAAAAAGGTTTTTCAAATCATACTTGGAGCCTCCATTGACCTTCCAATTAAAGTACCAAGCTTTTATTGCGAGTCATTGTTGTTTCTGTTCAAAATATCTCACATAAGTTGCTACATCAGCTTCGGCATCAGCAGCCACACGTGGTCAGCCCTGCTGGAGTTAGAGCTGGTTGCCCAGGATAGCCCCCAACAGGTCTGTTCAAGTCCCTAAACTGGCTGGCCTGGCTGATATGGTCTACTCTTGAGTCGGGTTTGGCATCATCTCCAATCTCCTTCATAACAACATGCTACATTGGACCTAGAGGCTTTCCTGGGCAATAGATTTAGGTAGATGGTTGGTCAGTAAACTGAGCTGTGACAATTTACATGTATTGGAGCAATATGGTAAAATAGTAACAGTCATGATGGAAGAGGAAAGCAAAGCAAGATCTTAAAGTATATACTGTTGTTAGTCGATCAATGATTGTAAAGGTGAACACTGACAGTAATGATGAACGAGTACACTAGAGCAAGGTTTTGAAGTATATGCTGTTGCTGTTTGATCAATAATTGTAAAGCCTATTATTACGCTTATCAAAGGCATGACAAATTTTCTGGCAGTTGGGCTCTTTTGATAGTTTGACACGAGAGTGCCTAATTTGTTATAATATGCTCATATAGACCTAGCTGATGCTATGATATATTTTTCAGCCCATAATGTTGCCTCATAGTTTTCAACTCAACTTACTCAAATATGATAACTCATGAGCACATTCTTTGGATAAAGTTATAGTTGTTTCAAAGTGCTTTTCTTCATGACCAAGGAATGCATTAAAGAAGTTAGTTACCAACTGTGAAACACTTAATTTCAAAATTTCCTATGCATAAAGGGTTGTTTCATGCACTAGTACTTATTTTAGTGTTTAGGGGTTAGAAAAGAACTTTAGAAACTGATGATATTAGCAGAAATTCTCTTGGAGTGCTCTCTTAAACTTTGTATCTCTTGGATACGTCCTTGAGTTGTGAGCCTTTTGTTTTTAATTTTGTATCCTTGTTTATTATCCTTGGGGTAGTGATTTTTCTGTATCCCTTTGTGATTTTAAACTTGGTCGTGAGCTTTCTTTTCGATTTTATTAAAGTTTTATCATGAGTTTGTTCCTTTCCTACTATCGGCTTTCTTCCGAAATCCATTCAGCAATCAGCATTACCCCCCGGTATCAGTTTGGTATCAGAGCTAAATGTTAAAGATCATGACAAGGCGGAATGGAAAAAATATAGTTGGTGAAGGTAGTGGCCATAAAGTTGATATTGAGTCGTTGAGGCTGTAGCTATGAAGATTGCTGCGTAGTCTACAAAAAAAAAAAAAAATTGAAGAACTTCAAAGTAGAAACAACCAGCATGAAATTGATGTCCAAGAGTTTACTTATGATGATGATACATCTCATCATCCAAGGTAGTCAAGAAGATTTCGGGCAAGACATGGAGTCAAAGACAAGTGGCAGAACAAATACAACCCAAGATTAAATATTCTAGAGTTTGAAGATAAAATAAATGTTGATGACTTTATCGATTCACTTAATACAGTAGAAAGAATTTTCGATTTTCATGAACCACCAGAACAAAAGAAGGTAAAACTTGTGGTACTCAAACTCAGACGGAATGCATTATTTTGGTGGGAAAATCTGAAGAAACAAAGAGAACGTAGGGGGAAGAATAAGATCGTGACATGAGAGAAAATGAAAAAGGAGCTGAAGAGAAAATATTTACCTGACTATTATAAGCAAGAGATCTTACTCAAAATTCATGATGTCAAGCAAAATGATCTTAGTGTGGAGGAGTACACAGCAGAATTCGATAATCTCATGTTAAAAGGAGAGCTTATGGAACCAAAAGAACAAACCATTGCAAGATACTTAGGAGGTCTAAAGTATGAGATTGCTAAAGTTGTTCAACTGCAACCATATTGGCCTTTAAATGATGTGAGCAAGTTGCTATTAAAAGTTAAAAAGCAACAGAAGTTTGAAAAGAGTTCTCGGTATGGTTCAAAAGAAGGCTATACAAAAGGAGGAAGCTCCAAGCCTATTATCCAAAGCAAGGTGATATCAAAGGTGCAAGACAAGGGTGAATAATCTACTAGCAGCAAAAAAACACCTAATTCTTTTACCCCAAGTGGTCGAAAATGCTTCAAATGTCATGTTTTTGGACATATAGCTTCAGATTGTCTAAATAGAAGAATTGTCACTTTGGTTGAAGATCATAGTGATGGAGGAGAAGATGAAGCCGACGACGAACCAAAATACGATGATGATGAGGAAGAGGTTACTTATGCTGATCATGGTTTGTCTATTGTATTGTAACATAGCTTATAAGTGTCCTATGTGACTGAGGATGAAAGTTGGGTGAGAAAGAACGTGTTTCACACTAAATGCACTTCTCATGGCAAGGTGTGCTTGGTGATCATCGATAGTGGCAGCTTTGAGAATGTGGTATCTTTGGAGATGGTGCAGAAGCTAAAGTTGGACATAATCCCTCATCCACATCCTTACCAATTATGTTGGCTGCATAAAGGAATTATATTAAGGTAACTAAAAGATGTTTAGTTTCATTTTCTATTGGCAAGTATTATAAAGATTAAGTATGGTATGATGTTGCTCCTATAAATGTTTGTCGTTTGCTGTTGGGTGGACCTTGGTATTATGATAAAAGGGTGTTGTATAATGGCTACAAACATACTTATTCTTTTAAGGTAAATGAAAAGAGGATTATTTTAACTCTATTATAACATTCTGAAATCAGTGTACCAAAGAAGGAAGTTAGTGCTTTTATATCCTATGGTGAATGTAAAGGTGAATTAGATAGGGGTGGTCATGTTTTGGCACTAGTGGTAGTAGAGGAGAATGAACAACACAAGGAGACATTAGCAATCACGAAACCAATCCTGGAGGAGTTTTAAGATGCACCAGAAGAGATTTCACATGGCCTTTCACCTTTAAGAGACATCCAACATCATATTGATCTTATTCCGGGAGCTATTCTATCTAACAAGACAGTCTATAGAATGAGTCCTAAGGAGTATGAAGAACTTCAAAGGCAAGTGGATGAATTGGTGAAAAATGGGTTAATTCGGGAGAGCATGAGTTCTTGTGTAGTTCCAGTCTTATTGGTGCCTAAGAAGGATGATTCTTGGAGAATGTGTGTAGACAGTCACATCATCAACAAAATCATAGTGGATTATCGTTTTCCCATTCTAAGGTTAGTTGATTTACTTGATCAATTGTGTAGTGCTTCCGTGCTTCTATTTTCTCTAAAATTGGTTTGAGTAGTGGCTATCATTAAATAAAAATGAGGCTTGGAGATGAGTGAAAAACAACATTTAAAACTAGAGAAGGCTTATATGAATGGTTGGTTATGCCATTTGGGCTATCTAATGCTCCTAGCACTTTTATGAGATTTATGAATCATATACTTAAGCCTTGCATTAGGACTTTTATTGTAGTTTACTTTGACGATATATTGGTGTACAACAAGAGCGAAGAGGAGCATATGAATTATCTTAAAGAGATATTTTTTATTTTGAGACAGCAAAAGCTTTATGCTAATCTAAAAATGTGTGATTTTTTTACTCATAATGTGGTGTTTTTGGGGTATATTGTTTCGAAAAATGGAATCATGATGGATCAAAGCAAGGTAGAAGCTATTCTCAATTGGCCAACACTTGCTTCATTGCATAATGTGAGGAGTTTCCATGGCTTAACTTCCTTTTACAGAAGATTCATCAAGGGTTTCAACACTATTATCGCTCCAATCACCGAGCGCTTGAAATGTGATAAATTCAAATGGACTAATAAGACTAATGATGCTTTTGAACTTTTAAAAAGAAATGTGACCGAAGCTCCTATCTTAGTACTACCTAATTTTAAAAAGGTGTTTGAAGTTGAATGTGATACATTTAATGTGAGAATTGGAGTTGTTTTGAGTCAAGACGAAAAGCCCATTGCTTTTTTTAACGAGAAGCTAAATGATACAAGAAGGAAATATTCTACCTATGACAAGGAGTTTTATGTCATTTATCGAGCTTTATCTCATTGGAGTCGGTATCTTCTTGCCAAGCCATTTGTCCTATATTCTGATCATGAGGCATTAAAGTTCATTAATCACCAACATAAGCTAAACAAAAGACATGCAGCTTGGGTAGAATTATTGCAATCTTATAATTTTACAATCAAGCACAAATCTAGTGTTCGAAACGTAATTGCTGATGCATTGAGCAGAAAACATTCTTTATTATCAACAATGGAAGTTAAAGTGGTTGGATTTAAGACATTCAAAGATCTCTATGATAATGATGTGGATTTCGGCTCAATATAGCAGAATTGCAAATCAGGTTCCTTTCAATAAATTTCTATCTTTAATGGTTTTCTTTTTCGAGCTAATGCATTGTGTGTTCCATCTTGCTCTTTGAGACAAGTAATTCTAGCTGAAGCTCATGGTGGTGTTTTGAGAGGACATTTCGATAGGGACAAGACTCTAACTCTTGTTCAATCAAATTTTTATTGGCCTAAAATGTTCAGAGATGTGGAGAGACATGTAAAGCAATGTTGAGTATGTCATTTGACAAAAACAAGAAGTCAAAATTCTGGTTTGTATACTCTATTACCAGTGCCAAATGCTCTATGGGAGGATTTGAGTTTTGATTTCGTTTTGGGACTGCCAAGAACTCAAAGGAACAAGGATTCTATCATGGTTGTTGTTGACAGATTTTCAAAAATTTCTCACTTTATTCCCTGCAATAAATCAAATGATGCATCTCCTATTGTTGATTTGTATTTTAAGGAAATTATTAAATTGCATGGTATTCCAAGAACTATGGTGTCTGATCGAGACTCTAAATTTCTTAGTCATTTTTTGAGAACTCTTTGGAGGAAGCTGGATACTTCTTTGAATTTCAACAACTCGCATCATCCATAGACCGATGGACAAACTGAGGTAACGAACAGAAGCTTAGAAAACTTAGAAGCTATGTTGGCAAGAACATTAAGCAATGTGATCTCATTCTTCCACAAATTGAGTTTGCCTACAATCATTCCATGCATTATAACATTGGTAAGAGTCCTTTTGAAGTTGTTTATGGTGTTAATCCTACTGGTCCTTTGGACTTGGTCCCTTATTCGACAACTAAGCAATTTAGTGGAGATGCTGATGAGAGAGTTAAGCAGATAAAGAAGCTGCATGAGAATGTTAAAGCAACCATAGAAAAGCAAAATGAGAGGTACACGCAAGTTGCCAGCAAACACAGAAAACATGTGGAGTTTAATGCAGGTGATTTAGTCGGGATTCATCTAAGGAGGGAGAGGTTTCCACCGGGCAAATTTGGAAAATTGAAACCAAAGGCTGATGGTCCATTCAAGGTGCTTAAGAGAATTGGCAAAAATGTTTATGAGATCGAGCTACCTGAAGATTACGGAGTGTCCCCAACATTTAATGTGGCTGATTTAAGTCATTTTCATAATTATGTTGACGAAACAAACAAGGACTTGAGGATAAGTCTTTTTCAACTAGGGGAGATTGACATGAGAGTGCCTAATTTGCTACAATATGCTCATATGGACCTTGCTGATGCTATGGTATATTTTTCAGCCCATAATATTGTCTCATAATTTTCAACTCAGCCCCACTCAAATATGATAGTTCATGAGCACATTTTTTGGATAAAGTTACAGTTGTTTCAATGTGCTTTTCTTCATGACCAAGGAATGCATTAAAGAAGTTAGTTACCAACTATAAAACACTTAATTTCAAAATTCTCTATGCATGAAGGGTTATTTCATGCACTAGTATTTATTTTGGTGTTTAAGGGTTAGAAAGAACTTTAGAAACTGATGATATTGGTAGAAGCTCTCTTGTAGTGCTCTCTTAAACTTTGTATCTCTTGGATGCGTCCTTGAGTGTTGAGTCTTTTGTTTTTAGTTTTCTATCCTTATTTATTATCCTTGGGGTGGTGATCTTTCTGTATCCCTTTGTGATTTTAAATTTGGTGGTGAACATTCTTTTCGATCTTATTAAAGTTTTATCGTGAGTTCATTCCTTTTCTACTATTAGCTTTCTTTCGAAATTCATTTTGCATTACCCCCTGGTATCACAGTTGGTAATGCATAATGAATTGTTAAATGATACTTCTGCTTCGATTCATCTAATAAGTTATTGAATGTGTTCCTCAGATGCATACGAAAGCACCCCTCATGAAACCAAAATGCTTAGTGCCTAAAACACATGTATCTTGTTCCGATGAGATTTAGCTCTTTAATAATGCATTTATTAGATGGTTATATTAATTAGAAATTTGAGGATGTAGAGGAATTCTTGTTAGGATAATATAGTAAAGAAGGCATATTTGATCTTTAAATGAATAAGACACATATACTTCTTTTACTGCTTTAAGCTAATGATAGTGGTATCTTTTGGCAATGGTTATTTTTTCTACTCCCAATTTACGTTAATGGAAACTACTAAATAATCTTTTTTTATTGAACTTATTATTTATCTAGAAGCTGAAAATGGAAACTTATGCTACAAGATGCACTTGTGCATAGGATGAGTGAACTTTACCCTTGCGTTGCATCATTCATTTTTACCACTAGGCCCAAATAAACGTTTATAGGTAAAATTTGTTTCTATGACTTGTGGCAGCTTGGTTATGGTAGTACAGATCAAAAGATTCATATCAATGCTTTACATAACACTTGTTCTCAAAATTGACATGGGATATCTTTTGCTATTAATAAACTCAATGTTGAGACCATATACTGCATTTTCCCTGTTAGGTACATTTAGAATTGAAAAGAAAAAAAAAAAGTAAAAGAAGAGCTCTCAAATTGGTTGTGGATTATTTTGAGAATTGAAGAAGTGGGAAATTTCAACTCGAAGACAGAAAAATTGTTTAAAATTGTTATAATCATTTTTTTTTGTTTACATATACTGCAGAACAAAACTCAGTTTTACAAGATGGACTGCTGATTGGAAGAATGCTACCTCATTGTATGAGCAAGCAGGTTGGTTAACATTAGTTTGGCCTTTTTTGGTGAGAATTGCTCCTTGTCTTGCTTATAAGTACAATTTTTTGAAGCTATTGGCTACAGATTCAGGAAAGATAATGAGAAAGCAAAAGAAGCTTTTGAGAAGGCTTCCAAGGGACAAGAAATGATTTCTTCGTATCCTATTTCCTTATACATTTGCTAAAATTTCATAAGATACTTCCCATTTGTATTTGGAAACTGTAATCTTGACAAGCTTGATAGCCCTTGGGATGCTGCAAAACATATGGAATCTGCTGCTGCTCTAGCAAAAGAGCTTGGTCACTGGAATGAAGTTTCTGACTTCTACAGAAGGGCATCTGAGTTATACAGAGAATGTGGACGATCACAGCCTGCATCAGATGCTCTAGCAAAGGGTGCTAGGTAAGTACAAATGATGTAAACTGTATTGGTCGAATAGCACATACGAAACTTATCTTGTACGGGATTGGCTTTAGTGCCTTGGAAGATGTGGTCCCTGATGAAGCTGTTCGGTTGTACACGGATGCTTGTGTTATTCTGGAGGAAGATGGAAGGGAGCAAATGGCTTTTGATTTATATCGTGCTGCCACAAGTGTTTATGTTAAACTTGAAAGGTGCAAAGGTTCACATCCAGGCATTACTTTTAGTATATGATTTTCATGAATTCAACATGTAATTTATGTATATATATACTCTTCTTAGTATTGTTAAAGTCTGCAAATTTTCATGTAATAATCTAATAATGCATTATAAGTATATCTTGGTTAGTAGAACCTTCTGGTTTATAGTAATGCATACTTAAAAGTTAAAACAATTTCATAAAGCTATATCATTCAACAACTGCATTGTCCTATATTATTCAAATACATTCTCATTCAAATCAGTTGTGCAGGCTAAAAGCTTAAAATGCCTTATTATATGCTGTTATAGTTTTTTCATATAAGTTAATCTTGGATCTAACATACAAGTGGACCATCAAAAGCTATCAATTTGCATTCCATCACTAAGATATTAGAGAGCATAGCTTTGTGCAAGTTTTCTCAAAGTATGGCTAGTTTCACAACCTAGTACTTCAAGGTCAATATCTGTAAGTAGAACCCTTGTCAAGTTCACTTTTTTAAATATCAGGCCATGATGGTGGCCACATTGTGCTCCCATGGAGGTTTTAAGTCTTGATTGTTAAGCAATGTATTTGTTGATGGTATATGGCAGAATAGTGCCGTAAGAAACAGCCCGAGGCATGTGTTTCAGCCTAATATATCATCCATGGCTCACATAAAGATTAATCTCAGTCTCTTAGATGTAATAAGTTTATTAGTTAAGTTAATATGGACCTAATTTTTTACCCAAAGCTGATTTTTTTATGCTAGAGGAACTTTACCTTTCTCATTCAGTGCCTTTTTGCCTTTTGAACTTACCAATCATTTTATTCTTGAATAAGGATCAATTAGTTTAGTTGTTCCTTCTGTTCCTCGAGCATGTGGTAAGTCAGTGGCCTTATCTTTTTCTTGAGTACACACTACATAGTAACTTTTAAACAAAGGACTGTTGCTTCCCTTATTCGTTTTATTGATGAAGGGACTGTTAATATAATATTCAATATTTTGGTATTTTACATCTTTATTCCACATGAAATTTGCGTGGAAGTGAAATCCTCTAAATGAATATTTACATGTATGATGTATTATATCACTTATGTGCTAGTATTGTTGCAACTTAATGCTAGTGGTCTGTTCTGGGTTCATGGTGCCTGCAATCTAAATCCACCATGAATAACTGCAATGAACCATGAAGAGAAGGATATGTTTTTTTCATTGTTTTCTCCTCGACCTTGAATACCCTCCAGTGAACTGCAATTTAATTGTATAGTTTTTTATTATTATTTCAACTATAGTAAATTATTGTGCACATTCTGATATATGGAATTTTGTCAACATTTCCTTGATTCACAAATTGCTTTTGCAGGTATGCTGATGCTGCAACATTTCTTCTAAGATGGGGCATAGCTGCTGATAAGTGTCATGCTGTCAACAGTCAGTGCAAGGTGTGGTTCATTAGTTCCATATAATGACTCCTGGAAAATAGCCACTCACTAATATATATATATATATAT
>LVTN01000096.1:182805-207668 GCA_001649415.1 Musa itinerans | reverse complement strand
GACCGAACCAGATTTTTAGGTCTGGTTGGTCTCTTGTGCTTTAGTTGGTTCAATCGAACCAACTAAATCACCAATATCAGGCTCCTTCTTGTGATTTCCCCGACTTCCCCAACCCTAACACTCGCGATTTTACCGTCGAGATTTCTTCTCCGCTGTCGCTGCTCTCTACTGCCATTGCCACTGTTGCTGCTCGCCGCTATTGTCGCTACTCGCCGCTCCTACAATCGCTGCTCGCCGCTGTTGTCATCGCTCGCCGCTGCTGTCGCTCGTTGCTCGCCGCTCCCGCTCCCGCTCCCGCTGCCGCTCGCAACTCCCACTCCCACTCCCGCTACGGCTGTCGCCTACTACCGCTGCCATTGCCTCAGTAGCCTTGGTCTTCTCACACTCTTCTCACTATACTGTTAACAATATATTAACAGTATATTACTAATTGTATACTAATAATAGTATTTTTATTTATTAGATTAATAATATATTATTTTGATTTTAATACTATTAATTTTTATTTATTTAATAGTATATTTTTTATTTAAAAAAATATACTATTATGATTTATTTATTTATTGTGATTTTATACCCGATTTTCTTAATTAATAACATATTTTTTATTTAAATAATTATATTTATTAATTATATTATATATTTTTATATTTTAGCGTCTCGCTTCGCTCGGGCGAGTGCTTAGCGCCTCGGGCGTTTTTGGACCTTGGCGCCTTTTGGCGCCTAGCACTTTTTAAATCACTGGTTGGACATGAGTGTCTTTGATTTTTTGATTCAACCATCCAACTTGTTAGTTCTTTGTAATTTAGTAAAATTATGGCACTGAAGCCATATGGTCAAACATGCTGATGTGAACAACATACTGATTTTAGCTTTTTCTTTATACTAATGCTGGTATGTTCTCACTGTGCTTATGTGCTTACGTCTCAACGTTTAGCATCTCTCATGTACCTTATGTGGGTTGTAACATGTCTTTATTTTCATGTAATAGTCTCATTTCCTGATCAGGCTAAACAGAATACATGTTGCATCCAACGGCTCTGAAGTTTTCTACTGAATGAATCTTTGCACAACACCAAGTTTTTAGAATTTTGTTCCTAAACTTGTATTAATTTTTTTATTTGTTTTTCATTTAGGGATTTTACATATGGGCTCCTCAGTTTTAGTATTTGCATTTCGAGCACCAATGTAATGCCATTTACATCCTAACAAAACTATTTTTCTTTGTTATTACACTATCGCACCTATGATAACAGAATGCCAACGGGAAGTGGATCTTCAAGGAATATGATGTCTTTTTGAGCATTTTCTTGTGGTCCATTGTAATTTATAGATTTGTGTACCCTCTTATTTCACATCTAAAAAATCAAGAAAAATAGATCTACCAAATAAAGGATTGATCTGGAAATTGATGATGACTATAATTAAGAGTTGAAGAAAGATCAGATCTAAGAAATGACAAATTGAAGTTACTTGCATTCAGATGGATCTGCAAACATGTATTCTCCAAATCATCTATGAGCTTCCTGATGCAGTCACTTTGGTTTTATGGGGCTTTACGATGTGTGATTAGTGCTCTAGGACCAGGAAATAGGACTTTATTTGGACACCATTAAGTTTTTGACACAAATGAATTGGTGGGTTAAAATGAAGAAGAAAGTGCTAGAGGGTTTGATGAAGGTATGTCCTTTGTGATCACATGAGTTTCTAAACTAAGGGCTGTAGTGTTATCTGCAAGTCCAGGAAAGTTAACTAATGGTTTAAGTTAGAATCAGTTAAAATGACTAAAGGTGGTAACTGGCTGCTGTCAGTAATATTGGAAAAAATGGTTGTGTTGGGATAAGGCAGGTCTTGAACTGTATATGTAAAAAGGAGGAGCTATGTGAGTAAAATCTTATTTTTTTTAAGATGAACCCATCATTTCTTTTTTTTACTTTGTTGTTGTATCACTAAATCTGGCTGCTTTTGATTCAGGCTTATCTGAGTGCAATTATCATATACCTCTATATGCATGATTTCCAGCAAGCTCAGAAGTGCTACAATGATTGTTCTCAGTGAGTTCCACATTTATGTTATATGGCCTTGAAATGAATTACCAAGTGCCAATAAGAAATCTAATTTGCTTTGTTGTGATTTGATGTTCCAACTTCCAAGTATTATGTTCTAACCTAATCTCTTATTTTTAACTGCAACGAGTCTGGACTGAAGTTGATCAACTAATTCCGTTGTGACATCTCTTTTCAGAATCGGGGCATTTCTTAGTAGTGACCAGAGTCGTTGTGCAAGCAAATTGTTTTCTGCTTATGAAGAAGGTGATGTTGAAGAAATTAAACGTGTTGCTCAGTCAAGTCCCATTACACATCTTGATCATGTGGTAAAATTTCCTGTTTACTTGACTATCTCTAGTATATGTTAACACTGACAGCTTTTGCAGATTCCCACTAGATAATATATGCATAATTTGACTTTTGGTGACTTGTGAAATTCCTTTTTAGAGTTTTATCTGCATAATTTGCATCTTGTAGATTCTTTCAAAGTTTTATCTGTTACTCGGAGAATTTTGGAGTTTGGAGACATGAAATGGTCCTGTTCATCTAACTTGCTGCAACCTGTAAAATAAGATGGGCATTTTAGTTAAGCTATTGTTGGATTTGAGATCTCGGAATTCATTTACAGATTCTAGTGGCTATTGGTTTGTGTTTCATCAAAGGTGTAGGAGAAGAAAGCTTATTGTTGTCTCATGTCTGTATGTAGCAATATTTCGCAGGTAGTTTGACATTTCTGTGCATTGGACTATCTTTAATATAATTAGCCAATTCTGATAAACAAAGAGTCACTCTGTCTACTTGCTCAACATTCATTTGACAGACATTGTTAAATTAGAAATTCTCTTAAATTGGTATTTGTGAACAAGTGATTTTCTTAATCTATGGATCCCAGCCTCCTTTCTGGATGAGGATCTTGGAGAAGTATAGAGGTACATTGGGGTACATGGGTTCTTAATAATGTATCAAGGAGCTTCCCATGTAAATGGATACTAAAAGCTCTGATTTTATACCCTTCCCAAGTTTATTCCACGATGGATAATATGTGTAATCAAATACCCTTCTGAAGCCTAGTCTGGCAATGGTTTTCTTTAATTATATCATGGAGGAGATTTTTCATTTGATGGTAATAAAGTTAGGGAACACAAATCTTGTTCTTTTTCATGTTTAAAGAAGCATAACTTTTTTCAGAAGTATGTTTTTCCTAAGGATCTTTTTTATTTCTTCTCATGATCCAATTATGAATATACACACATGGTTTTTCTGATGGCTATTATCTGTCGTTTAATTAATCTGGAAGCAGAGAGAAGTTACTTTGAACATAGTTTCAGAAAAATAGGTTCGTATGATATAAAACATCTACATATGAGTGCATAAATGGTGTTCTTGATGCCTATTGTTTGTGGATGAACTAAATTGTAGACAGCAAAAGAAGTACCTTAAATATGGATATTAAATCCTTAAATATGAGTACACTTATCATAAGAACCATATTAAATCAATGGACCATCAAGGAGGTTAGATGGAAGTACCTTGTCAAGTTGAATTGATGCTAAAATATGTATATCCCAAATTGAGTTCCAGATTCCTCGAGAGTTGCTCCTATGTACTATTTGATCTTTGCAACACTAGGAGCTGTTGACATTTTTTCAAGACAATTGGTATATCCATGAAATTTATGTATCCCTATTGTTTATTGATTGAGGTCATCTCTTATGATGCACAAAAAAAGCTTCTGAACAACTTTTTAGCAGTCCATACAAGTTCCTGTTTATTTCCCCTCTTTCCAACCACTGACTTGTACCAACCCTTACAAGGGTTCATTAGTTCTGTGGCATGTGCTGCATGGTTATGACAAATAGCTCATTAGCACCTTAAAGGGTTGTGTAAGGTTAGGCCTGTACTTTCTATTACCTTGTGTACATGAGAATTCCATCTTCTTATGCTAATTTAGAATCTTCATATTGTCTAATAGTTGTTAAGATCAATGTGAAGGAAGCCTAGGCCAATTTGGTGTCTAGATGATCGTTAGCTACATAACTGGTAGCCCATATATAAAGAATGTTATCAGAAGGGCATCGCAGTGATTTAAGGTGAGGCCTATCTACAAAATGATAGCGAAGAGCAATAACTGAATAAAATGATAGCGAAGAGCAATAATTGGTAGTACATGAGAAATTCTTCTGCATGACTACATGTTCACCTATTTGCTATATATTGTAAAATCAAAGTCATTGCAGCCTTCTTATAAATACGTAAGAATTAGTCATGTTATGTGTCCCAACATTTGCTTTAGGTCATCTGTGACCAAAGTGATATGTAATAGGTCACATCAAACAAACCAGGACTTATGGATCATTCCTTAGGAATAAAACTTGTGTTCACTGATTTGTGTACGCATAAAATATATTCCAGTGTACACTACTACAGTTATTGATTTATTCAACGTTGTTGTTGGCATGGAGGAAGTTCTTTCTTTGATTATGTCTGTTGGTTTTGCCTCAATGAGTCTCTTAATTAAGAAAAATGTTTCAACCTTCCTGCTCCTCAGACTTCTTTGTGCAAGTTCATGATGGATGCATGTTCTAAGAAACCATCACAGAAACCACTCGTTGATAGACTGCTTTATTTGGGTTCCAAGATGGAGGCTTGCACATAGAATCTTATTAGCACATGCATGTTTGATGACATTCTGGAAAGACTGAAATTTAGAGGTTCCATGCATGCATCTGAAAATGTTGATGCCATTCTCCTGTGTAATTTTTTTCTTGAGCTGTTGATGGTTTCTATCATCTGCCTGATAATTGGAATTGGCTAGCTGTAGGATGATAAGGCAGATAGCGCATAATATTCCCACAAATGTGGGGCTAGGAAAGGACAACATGGGCAACCTTTTACCCTTGTAAGCTAAGATTACTTTTGTGTCCCAGAATTCCGAATTTTCAGGTCAAATACGTGCAACTTTACAATTGCACAAAGGCTTAAGTATACGAATAATTTGAACAGATAGTCATCCTTAATTATAATATGATAGCTCATGTTTTGACCAGGTTTTTTAATTTTAAATGATATCGCCCGTACTGGGCTGTACGTACCGGTCTACCAACATACCAATAAGCAGACCGCCCACTACTGGGTGGTACCATCGATTGAGGCTATTTCCGCCCCGTTACCACTCGAAATCGATCGGTGACGGTCGATTTCGACCAACGCCACCCGCTACCGAGCGATATTAGCCAAGGGAGAAGGAAGAAGAGGGAGAAGAAAAGGGATAACCTGGAGATCCGACACCGCTGTCAGCGACTTATCCTAATCCACGTTGTCACGAACAGTCGTCGCGCACTCGCAACAACTTCGTTCAACGAACTATTCGTCGCTTTTGTATGCTTGTACATAGACATGGTAGCTTGTTTTGCCTTGGTTTTGTGTGTTTTTGCTTGTAAAAATGCATGTTCGAACAGGTTGCAACGCTGTAGTGCGACCGCTCGTCGCACTGGGCCAAAATGCCCCAAAATGGCTCTGTTTTCGCGTGCCACGACTTGGTTTCTGCAAGCCACAACAACACACCAAAACGTCAGCCATCTCAACACCCTAGAACCCCCTGGGTGGCACAAGGCTGGATGGGGCTTCGGTATATTGTCAGTCATTGAGAAATCTTCACAAGTTCGCACGTTAACTTGACGGGAACTTGCCTTCGTGCCCGGCACCTGGTGAATAGTTGTTTGTGGACTTGCAACTGTTCGTTCTACCTTCTAAAGTCCTTGTTTTCTCCTTCCTCTCTTTTCTCTCTTGTACTCAAGGTGCTTGCTGAATTGCTTGTAAAGTTTCCCTCCTCGCGAGACATCGAGACTTGTCCGTCGCTCGTTTTCAATCTAATCAACTTTTTGTTTTACAGGTCCTTCGGGACCTGTACGAGGTTGCAACTAGGTTGAACCTTTGCAGACGCATATGTCGCAAGGGCGCCTCATGACTTAGGCAATCCCAGCTAAGTCCGAGGAGTTGGTGCAATGGTGCTTCACGACTTAGGCAACTTCAGCTAAGTTCATGACTTTGCCACAAGGGTGCCTCACAACTTCGGCAATTCCAGCTAAGTCCATGACATTGTGGTGTCAAAGCAGGTAAGCAATTCGAGCAAGCAGCGAAGAAACTTCGTAATCTTGCCATGGCCAAGCATCGTGGCGAATCGAGCAAGGCGAGGCATGCCAGACCATTGCCCCAAGCAGTCGCATGTGGGCTGCACGTGCAAACTCGCTCTCATGTTGGTGGAGCCGCGTTGGAGGACTGTGGTAGCGAACATAATAAGCGAGAAGTTGGCTACTCTTCGCGAGCGGAGGAGGCGCAATCTGGAGCGCCAACCGGGAAGAAGAGCCATAAGGAGAGACTCACAGCGACGAAAACCCGCTTGGATGTTCTTGAAGCGAGCTTGGAGGAACTCTACCAAGGCCAATGAAGGCTTCTTGGGGTAGAGAGCTCGCTAGAAGAAGCTGAATCCCGAATTGACAAGGTTGAGGCCCTAGTCGATCAATTGACGGATGATACCAAAGACTCTATGCAACATTTGCACGAAGTCGTGGCAGAACTCACTTCTAGAGTGACAGCGCTCACAAGGGCACTAAATGCGGGAGGGAGCAACACCCGTATTGTGCCGCCACAAAACTTGAGGGCACCTGAGCCTCATTGCTATGGAGGTACTAGGGACGCAAAAGAGCTCGAGAATTTCTTGTTTGACATGGAATAGTACTTTTGAGCTATAAGGCCTGATTCTGGAGATACCAAAGTTTCAATAGCAACTATGTATCTGAACGGGGATGCAAAACTTTGGTGGCGAACACGTTGGAAGGAGATCTAACAAGGTCGGTGTCGAGTGGACACATGGGAGGACTTAAAGCGGGAGTTGAGAACTCAGTTCCTACCCCAGAACATAGAGTTCGTCGCAAGGAGGAAGTTGAGACAACTCCGCCAAAGGACTTACATCCGAGACTACGTGAAGTAATTTTCTGCTCTAATGTTGGACATACAGGATATGTCCGAGAAGGATAAGCTGTTCAGCTTCCTCAATGGCCTAAAACCATGGGCTCAACAAGAATTACATTGAAGGAATGTCACTGATGCGATCGGGGCAATTGCGACCGCAGAAAGGCTCACCAACTTTGTTTCCTCGTTGGACTCGGGGATAAGGAAACAATCTTCAGGAAATCACCCTCCAAAATATTCTCGAGGGAAGGAACTCGGGGGCGAACAAAGGAAGAAGAGTTCCCACAAAGGGCCAAGCTCAAAAGGCAAAGCCCCAAAACCTAGCGGATGCTTCTTGTGCGAAGGGCCGCACATGGTGAGGGAGTGCCCACAGAAACAAGCACTCAATGCTTTAACAGCTTCAATCCACCCCCCCAAATCAGACAAGGGCAAGGCCGTCGCCCTCAGTTCAAGCAATTCAGAATCCAGTAACGACGATGAGGAGTCGCAAGGTCCTCGAATGGGAGCAATGCGTTTGTTGAATGCATTGCGGGGTCAAGTGGGGGAGAACATGAAGGCAAAGCCATTGAAAGCAGGGAGTAGCGAGCTGATGTACGTGCAATGGTGGACACGAGCGTTACCCACAACTTTATTGCTGATCGAGAAGCAAAGCGACTTGGGCTGATCTTGGAGAAGAACCTAAGTTAGATAAAGGCGGTGAACTCGGAGGCCAAGCGGATCTCCGTGCTGGTAAAGGGAGTCCCCATCAAGATCGGAACATAGAGCAGGAGCACGAACATGATGGTGGTGCCATTGGACGATTTCTAAGTGATTCTTGGACTGGAGTTTATGCACGTGACGAAGTTTGTGCCAATGTCGTTCCTAAATTCCCTATGTATGATGGGAGGTGACGACCCTTGTGTGGTTCCCGTCTCTCGAAGAGGAACCATGAACCCCCAACAGATATCGGCATTACAACTGAAGAAAGGGGTACGAAAAGGCGAATTAACATTCGTAGCTGTTGTGAAGCTAGAGCCACTCGACGAGGAGGTCATTCATGAACCTGCTGTGGTGGCGAACGTTCTGAAGGAGTTCACAAGCGTTATGCCACCCGAGTTGCCAAAGACTCTGCCGCCACGCAGAGGCGTGGATTATCATATCGAGCTGGATCCAGGAGTGAAGCCTCCAACGAGACCACCCTACCGCATGTCCCCTCCAGAGCTGGCAGAGCTCAGAAAGTAGTTAGATGAACTGTTAAGCGGTGGTCTCATCCGTAGCTCCAAAGCATCATTCGGAGCTCTAGTTCTCTTCCAAAAGAAACAAGATGGGAGCCTCCGACTATGCGTCGATTATCAAGCCCTTAACAAAGTGACGGTGAAGAACAAATATCCCATCCCGCTCATCGCGGACTTGTTCGACCAATTGTGCAAAGCCAAGTATTTCTCGAAACTTGACCTTTAATCAGGGTATTGGCAGGTATGCATTGCTGAAGGCGACGAAGCGAAGACTACCTGCATGACCAGGTATGGAGCGTTTGAGTTCTTGGTGATGCCTTTCGACTTAACCAACGCTCAGGCCACGTTCTGCACTCTTATGAACCAACTATTCAAAGAGTATTTGGATAAGTTTGTGGTCGTCTACTTGGACGATATCGCCGTCTACAGCCAAACACTTGAGGAGCATATCGAGCACCTTCGGATAATTTTCAAGGTTCTCAGGGAGAACACTTTGTTCGTGAAAAGGGAGAAGTGTTATTTTGCTCAAACAGATATCTTATTCTTGGGGCATTGAATCGGTGATGGCTCCATTCTGATGGACAAATCAAAGGTGCAAGTTGTTGCGGAATGGCGAACTCCAAAGAAGGTGTCAGAGCTGAGATCTTTCCTTGGTTTCGTCAACTACTATCGGCGCTTCATAGCAGGGTATTCGAAGCGCGCAACTCCACTAACGGAGTTACTGAAGAAGGAGCAGCTTTGGAGGTAGTCTGATAAATATGAAGCTGCATTCCAAGATCTGAAGGTTGTTGTGTTGGAAGAACCGGGGTTCAAATTGTCGGACTATGGGGAGCCCTTCGAAATCCATATAGATGCTTCAGACTTCACTATTGGAGTACTCATGCAGGAGGGTCACCTAATGGCCTATAAGAGCCGCAAGCTCAATGAGACCAAACGATGATATCCGGTGCATGAGGAGATAATAGTGGTGGTCCACTGTCTACGAGTTTGGTAGCACTACCTTCTTGGATTGCGATTTATGCTGAGGACTGACAACATCGAGTTATTTCCAAACTCAAAAGAAACTCTCCCCAAAGTAAGCACGATGGCAGGACTTCCTAGCTGAGTTTGATATGGCAATGGAGTACAACCCCAAAAAAGCAAATGTTGTGGCCGATGCATTGAGAGCCGGAAAGTGGAGCGAGTGAATGCTATACAATTGGAGAGCAGAGGCCAAGCAAGTCAATTGCACTTCAACTTCCTTTCCAGGATCAGGGATGGACTATACAATGATCCCTAGGCAGTAACCCTAATGCAGCTCATCAAAGAAGGCAAGACACGACGATTTTGGGTCTAGGAGGGACTTATTTATATAAAAGGGAATAAAGTTTATGTTCCTTGAGTGGACAATTTGAGACGTGAACTCTTAACAGAGTGTCATGATTCCCTTTGGGTTGGACATCCAGGTATTCACAGAACCTTGGCTCTCGTGGAGAGGGCCTTCTGTTGGCCGAAGATGGGGATTGATGTGGAGGAATATGTTCGAACGTGCCTCACTTGCCAACAAGACAAGGTGGAGCAACGGAAGCCAGTGGGACTTTTGGAGTCATTGCCCGTACCAAAAGGCCGTGGGAGAGCATTTCCTTGGACTTCATATCAAGCTTGCCGGCAGTATGGGGACTCGGATCGATACTCGTGGTGGTCGATCGATTTTCAAAGTATGCAACTTTCTTTGTTGCACTCCTACACTGTTCAGCAGAGGAGGCAGCCAAGTTGATGATGAAGAATGTGGTGAAGTATTGGGGAGTCCCGCACAATATCATCAATGATCGAGACGCTCGGTTCCTGGGACGATTCTAGAGCGAGCTATTCAGATTGTTGGGGTCTAAGTTATACTTCTCCACAAGCCTCCACTCCCAAACGGATGGCCAAATTGAAAGGATAAACTCGCTCCTTGAGCAATATCTTTGGCACTACGTGAGTGCCAACCAACGAGATTGGGTGAAGCTGTTGGACATAGCCCAATTCTCCTACAACTTGTAGCAGAGCTCTGTGTCCAATAAGAGCCCCTTCGAGATCATTACAGGACAACAACCATCAACTCCTCACACCTTAGCTATTGGATATATTGGGAGTAGTCCGTCAGCATATCACTTTTCAAAAAAATGATACCGAAATGCAGATATTGCGTTGGCTTACTTGGAGAAGGCAGCCAAAAAGATGAAGAGGTGGGCAGACTTGAAAAGGCGACCGCAGGAATTCAAAGTCGGTGATTTGGTGTTGGTAAAGCTTCAACTAGCATCACTTCAATTCTTTAGGAACAAAGTACACAAAGGATTGGTGCGCAAGTATGAAGGAGCCTTCCCAATTATCAGTAGGGTGGGCAACGTCTCTTATAAGTTGTTGCTGCTGGCAAAATTCACAATGTTTTTCATGCCAGCAACTTGAAAGCCTACTACTCAAATCCGTAAGATGCTTCCCGAAGTTTTCCAACTCGGCTACCCCCCACCAGAGCCTCCTACGAAAATCGAGTTGAAACCATTTTAGCAGATCGCAAGATAAAGCTACCCAATGGAGCTGAGCAGACTGAGTACTTGGTGAAGTGGCGAAAGCTTCCTTGAACCGAAGTTAGTTGGGAGCTCGAAGACGCCCTACGATATGAAGAAGCAGTCATCAACAACTACCAACAAGCGTCGACGAGGGCGTCAACAGTTTAAGTGGGGGAGAATGTCACGAACGGTCGTCGTACACTCGCAACAACTTCGTTGAACGAACCGTTCGTCGCTTTTGCATGCTTGTACAGAGACATGGCATTCTGTTTTGCCTTGGTTTTGTGTTTTTGCTTGTAAAAATGCATGTTCGAACAGGTTGCAACGCTGCAATGCGATCGCTCGTCGCGCCGGGCCGAAATGCCCCAAAATGGCTCCGTTTTCGCGTGCCATGGCTTGTTTTCTGCAAGCCGCAGCAGCACACCAAAACGTCAGCCATCTTAGCACCCTGAAACCCCCCGGATGGCATAGGGCTAGACAGGGTTTCGGTATATTGTCGGGCGTTGAAAAATCTTCACAAGTTTGCACGTTAACTTGACGAGAACTTGCCTTCGTGCCTGGCACCCGGTGAGCAGTTGTTTGTGGACTTGCAACTGTTCGTTCTACCTTCTAAAGTCCTTGTTTTCTCCTTCCTCTCTTTTCTCTCTTGTACTCAAGGTGCTTGCTGAATTGCTTGTAAAGTTTCCCTCCTCGCGAGACATCGAGACTTGTCCGTCGCTCGTTTTCAATCTAATCAACTTTCTGTTTTACAGGTCCTTCGGGACCTGTACGAGGTTGCAACTAGGTTGAACCTTTGCAGACGCATATGTCGCAAGGGCGCCTCAAATCCCAGCTAAGTCTGAAGAGGTAGTGCAAGGGTGCTTCACGACTTAGGCAACTTCAACTAAGTTCGTGACTTTGTCGTAAGGGTGCCTCACGACTTAGGCAATTCCATCTAATTCCGTGACAGCGCAGGGAGAAGAAGCCTCAGCGTGGGGAGAAAAAACCTCGGTGACATTGCCGAGGCTTCACGGGGAGACCTCGGCATCGTCGGCGACTTCTAATTCGCGCGGGGAGAAGAAACCTTGGCGACGTTGCCGAGGTTTCGCGGGGAGAAGAAACTTCTCGCGAAGAAACCTTGGCGACGTCATGAAGGCTTCGAGGTTTTCTTCTCCACACACACACAAAACTGAACTCGAGACTCTGGTTTCGTATCGTACCGTACCATACCCAGCATCACCTCGACATCGTACTGTACCTGTACCGTACCGAGCTGAACTTGAAACTTTGGTACGGTACGAAATTACAAACCTTGGTTTTGGCCATCTTGCTTCTTGGTTACATGAAATCAGGACAATCAGAACATACTTTCGATGTTTATCCGGCTAACTGCTTAGACTTCAAATGATATCTTTTATCTTCTTCCTGATTCAGTTGAACTCCACACTACCAACTTTCCTACGCTTATATCCCTTTCATTGATTAGTTTTGTTAATGGAAATTCGAGTTCTTCTCCACTTCACTCGTGTATGATCATATTGCATTCTACTGTTTGTTCAATATTATGTTCTTCATAATAGATATCATCGCGATGTCTGCAGTATATGTGAAGATAGCTTTTGTTTTGATGCTTGTAATCAGCATGACTAGATTTTACTGAAATGATTATGCAGATAATCAGGCTTGCAAGGAAATTGCCTACTGGGGATCTGAAAGAGCTTAATAAAGAAGAGGCCAAGGAAGAAGTTCTAGATGAAAATGATCTCACATGAAGTATGGGTGTCTTATAGGTGCAAATGATGATCAAAACTGGAGTGCATGAATGTTTTAAGAATTTGATGGTTCAGGCATGTCATGATCCTGCTACTTAAAAATTTGCTGGTAATTTTGGGTGTGTAAACTTTCACATGCCAACATTTCATTGTGCTGCTTGTATATTTTGAGTAATTGCATGTTATATACACTCCCTTTCAGATGACCACATCTATAGATTACCTTTTGGTTGCGTTCCTTAAATTTTTGCTCACCAGTTTCATTCTATTGGTAAAAAGTGAAGCTCCTGGTACCAGAAGCCACAGGGAAATCAGGTATTATGGGAGAAAACTTACCAGCATTATTTCCCATAAATTAGGTATTAATGATATCTGTGCATTCTCGTTTTAGGACTGAAAACATCCTACATGTCAATGTAGGCTTCTCCTTTTTTCGCTAATAGAGAGTTTCTTCAATTGAATTGGAAGCACCAATTGACAGAGAGAGGAGTCCACGATGAATGAATTCTAGCAGACATAAAACGTTAATGCGGTTGATGTTCGGATAAGGAGCTCATGACATTTAATCAAACAGCTGCAATCACTTTCACTTCAGAGCTTGGTGGTCCCTTGAATTAGCCCCTTTGTTTGAGAGAGTTCATACCACTAGATTGTGAGGCCTCCCATGATGGTTGATCTAAATGCACGATTAGCTGAAGGTACTTTTCTGCTATTGTGTTTTTAGAGATAGCAGCTCTGATACGGAGATCAATCGTCAAGAAACAGTGGGCTGACACACAACTATCTCAGCAAAAAGATACATATGTGCACATAGAAATCTTATTAATAACCAGAAAAGATCCATATAATCTCTAATTTCTTTTTCCAAAATTGTGATCACGGTAGATAACAGCAGTGGTATTATTTGGACTGATGTGGTCTACTAAATATCCTTTTAGGGTTTAGTTGTGAGGGGATATGGATCCGACCCGCATGAGCTCCGGATCCGGTAGTATCTAAAACGTGACCAAACTATGGGCAACACAGGATGCTCGGTGGGCCCGGCAAGTCAAGGGAGGGAGCGATGGGATCTCAAGACTCGGCGGTGGTCGTGAGGCGGTGGCCGGCGATTGGGGTGTTGGTCTTGACGTTGTCCTGGTGTTCGATCCCAACGGCGCGCGGGGAAGCGGCGGATGGAGAAGGTGGGGATGGTAGCGCCGCCGAAGGAGGAGTGAGGGGATGCCGGCTTCTGCTAAGCGTCCAAGAAGCCAAGGGGAACGCCTCCTTCCGTTGCTCTCCCTCTGGCCTCTGCCTCCCCTGCCAGTACTCCGAGAAGGTGCCTCTTCGTTTCCTTCCCCCAACTACAACTTATACTCCCTATTTAATCGGTCGCTTCTTAACATGTCAAGCCGATTATTAGTTGAAATAGAAGAAAGAGGACACAATTCTTGTTTGTGTCCCGGCGGAATGCTGTCAAGGATATTCCGACCTTCAGCGAGTTACCTTGTCGTGCTGCCTCCTTGGTTAATTAATTCATAACATGAAACAAATTCAATTAACACACTCAAAGAAGATATGCAATCGTTTGTCCAGGGTATTTTCTCTTCAAAGGAGAACAGAAACTAAATGTTCTGGTAGCAATTTGGTTCCTTTTGGTGAATATGAAGCAGAGAGTACTAAAAACTACTACAAAGTTGTGATTCTTTTCCTGCACAGTATGGAATTATGGCCTCCCAGAGGCATGGGTAAACGTCAGATCTCATTGTATATTCCTCTTTCTTTGTGTCACATTTTTCACCTGGCACCTGCTAAATTAGCTTGTGTGCACCAGTTCATACAAATCATATGCATAGTTTCTTGTTCTCACCATGGTTCATACTACCCATTTGCAAAATCTTTTTTTTTTTTAAGAAAAACATTCCTTTTGTTTTCTTATGCTTACATTGACTCTAAATTGGTTGAATGTAGAATGATGACAAATATCGCTGCAGTGAAACTGGCTATCGGGTGCCTTTGAATTGTGTACGAATAAAAGATGGAACAGAGGAGGCAAGTAGGATCAGAACCCGAAGAAGCCTCTTATACCTTCAAGAACATGCATCAGGAGTGCAAAAAAGACTGCTTATTACGATAAGTAACTACAAATGGAGAAAACTGTTGGCCGAATCATCAAAATTGGAGAACGAGGAAGAAAACTATATTACTTATAGGAGCTGTGTGCCAGTTGATAGCAATGAGAAGTTGTCTGTCCTTGGTTTTGAGGTACGGAAGTTACAGTGGTACCACAATATTTTGTTTAGAAAAATTCTTTTATGGCTTTCACTGGCTGTTTTGCTTTTGTTGTTTAGAACCAGTTTTGTACTTATAATGCAGATGGGTCCTTTTATATATATAAGAGTGTCATGAACATTGAACATCCGACAAAGCCTCAGATCGCTAGCCTGAAGAGACTAAATAAAAGTTGTGCCGATTAGGAAATAAATAATTTATGGTGAAAAATAGAACGACAATTTAATAACATGGTGATGCCAGTTAAGTGTTTAACATTTAAAGTATCAGAAGACAGTCTTGGAGAGAATAGTATCCCCTAATTAAATGAAAAGGATTGTACCTACCCTAAAGTAAATGGGTGTTGAACTTGTGTGGCTATCAATCCTGAGGCCTTTCTACAGCTTTGTGGTCAAGAAGTTGTATTGGCATTAGAACTTCTCAAAAACTCAGCACTTTCTATTTTATAGGAATTTTCGTTAGGAGACATAGATGGTCTGTTCCACTGGAATTACACTTTATCCTCTTTGATATTGTGCCTTCTTAGATAACATGGCTCTAAAGATCGGGTGGGAGAACTCATCTGTCATGTTCTCCTGCATATTAAAACAAATGAGTGATGTTAATTGGCAGTTTATCACATCAAAGAGCAATTTTCTGCTTAGGTTCTAGCAGCTCCCTTGGCCCTCAGTGCACCTTAAGAATTTTGATTTGCTTTGGTCTAAAGTGATCATTTACCAGTTTTTTTTAAATCATATTGTTGTTTGAGAAGTGTAATTATTGTGGAGTTCCCTGTCACAAAATATGTAAAGATTATAAATGATAACTAGGCCAAAATATGTAAAGATTATAAATGAAAGTAAACTAGTGGAACCTTGCTGTAGTAGGATACTTTGCTATCGGGGTTTCTTTCGGAATTCTGGCTCTTGTAGATCAATTTTAGATGATCTCCGGCCATCCTAGGAAGAGCAAATTTATGATTATAGAGCTTATGATTATTGATATGGAAGCAAATTCCCTGTCTATTGTTAAGGATAATAATTATTCTCCACGTTCTTCTGATTATAAAACAAATTTGTTCAATGCCCTTGCATAATATTAACCATCATGTATCCATAACATAACTAGTTTATATTTGATTAACTTTAAGAGATTTGGAGCTTCTTTTAAACTTTTATGACTGGGTAAAGAGACTTGGTTGTCCTACCTCAAGTGTCTTGTCAAAGTATGCCTCCAAAGATCAAGTAATAGAAAGGTGTCTAAGAAACCCTCTGGGACATGGAAAGCTGCTTGAACATCATTTGCACGAGGAAGAGCCCTACTGCCAGCTTGGCTTGCTGGTGCTGATTTAATTTCTCAGTGTAGATTTTGATGAAAAATGGAACATCAAGCTTGAATAGATGAAGCACAGAAGGTCATTGATGGTATTTATATGCCTTGTACGCTTTACATGCTTGTACTTAAAACATTATTTGGGAAAGCAATGAGTATGGCCAAGGATTAGTTGTAGCAAGATTTAGCAACCATAAGCAAGTTTCTCTGACCCCACAATACCATGTTTTTGGATTTACCTGGACACCCTTTTTTTCATCATCGAACTATGTTATTTGAGCTCAGTGGTACTCGGTCCCAATATCGATAGCATAATGTCTACTACACATGATACAAGCTGCTTTGGAGGTCAATACATTGAATTTCTCTGTCAAATATTGATGAAATTTGATCCATTCTGCCAAAGTGCTATTTCTTCTACACAATCTTCAAGATAACTGTTATATAATGGTAGCTTCTGCTTTGCATCATCCTGACATATTTGAGAACAATTCTCTAATTGAATGTTGGTTTTTCACATGTAGAACCATCTAATATCCTCTTTCCTGTGCTGACAGGTGATCATGTTGGGGTTGTTGCTTATAAGTGGGTCAGTTGTGTACTTGCGGCAAAAGCGTACTGCATTCATGTCAGGAGTTGCTCGGATGAGGGTATCCACAAGCTCCCCTAGGTTCTGATACACCGACTAGAACAAGGAATGAACAACAGTATATTCGTCCGAACAAGAGTATGTTGTGATTTGATTGGACCCTTTCGACATTCCTTTTTACACCCTTTTGATTCATCGACGCTCAAGCCACTGTATTTATATATTAAGTTCACTAGCAAGCAAAGAGGCTTTCTTCGATGCTTGCTGGTCAAGTACAATTTTCAGTATGTATATATATATATATACATATATATGTATATGAATATACATATATATGTATATGTATGTATATACATGTATATGTATATGTATGTATATGCATGTATATGTATATGTATGTATGTATATGTATATGTATATGTATGTATATGCATGTATATGTATATGTATGTATGTATATGTATATGTATATGTATGTATATGCATGTATATGTATATGTATGTATGTATATGTATATGTATATGTATGTATATGCATGTATATGTATATGTATGTATGTATATGTATATGTATATGTATGTATATGCATGTATATGTATATGTATGTATGTATATGTATATGTATATGTATGTATATGCATGTATATGTATATGTATGTATATATATGTATATGTATATGTATGTATATGCATGTATATGTATATGTATGTATATATATGATATATGTATGTATATATATAATATATGTATGTATATATATATATATATGTACATATATATATGTACATATATATATGTATATATGTACATATATATATAATATATACATACATATATACATACATATATATGTATATATATATAGGCGTTCGTGTGTGGTTGTAGGACTAATTACGTTACATTGACATCCCTATGGTTATGAATTAAATTAATTTACCTTAATTCTTAACGAAAATATTAAAAAAAGGATAAAAAAAATTATATTCCAGTTGATCGTTGCGAACGACGATATCGTTGGGGCCTTGGGTGGTTGTTATGGATAAAAATAATGACGACAAGAGGTGAAGGTCGCTTTGCATCTACGTCGGCATCGACGCAATTGTCAAGCGACGAAAGGGCTATCGACATAGTTTTCGAGTGACATTACCCGACATTAGTATTGATAGCCCTTTCATCACTCAGCAACTATGTCGACGTCGACGCAAATACAGAGTGATGAAAGGGTCGCTTTGTCACGAACAGTCGTCACGCACCTGTAACAACTCCGTTCAACGAACTGTTCTATCACGAACAAACTTCTAAACTGAATGTTTGATGTAATGCTAATGTATGTCCGTGTCTTTTGGTATGTTCATGCTTAGCACAACATGTACAGGGACGATCGAATGCTTAATAGTCCTATTTTTAGTCAGGTTTGGTGGCCACTTTAGGCTTATAAATAAAGGTCGTGTCATGTAGACACTTGTGAGAGATATTCGGTCTGTAGTGGACCATTTTGACCCTTTGTTGTGCAACTGTTCGGAGCTTGTAAATGTTGTTTGTAATTTGCATTGGCTATGAAGTGTTTTCGGAGATATTTGCTTATGGATCCCGAGTGAGACGCTTTCTCTTTTGTAGGTCCTAAGGGACCATGAGAGGTTTCGAGGAGGCTGACCTTTGCGGACGGACATGCAAGGGTACCGCACGACTTAGGCAAAACCAGCTAAGTTTGTGATAGATGGTATCAGAGCGGGATAAGCACTCATAGAAACGCTTAACATGCAAACATGGAGGACCTAGCGGGGCTGCATTGAGGCCAGCTAGCACGCGCGACCGTTTTGGAGTGAACGGGCATGGAGAAGCAAGGAAATTGAGTCGCTCAGAGGAGCGGGCATCTGAGATTGGCATTCAGAGGAATGGCCAACCCTTCGCGCGAGAGGCACCATGAGGACAAGCAAGCTGGGAAGAATGCGAAGCGCACAAAAGTTGGGATGGCTGAGTTTGAGCTATGACTCAACGTTGATAACTATACTTGATGGTGCTCAAGGCAAGCGAGGCGCTTGGTAAAGGATAAGACCATGCAAGGCGGAATGAGTTGTTCAGCGATCAAAATAGTTGTGCAAAGCTCACAGAGGTGAGGGGAATTGCTAACTCGAAGAATTCGATACTCATGCAAGGGTTTGTATACGAACGATGGGATGTTCGTGGCCATCCCAAGGCAGCCGAAGCTCGGCGCTATGGAGCATTGAAACTTTCTCTTCAGCATGAGAAGGATACGTCCGTAAGAGGCTGAAGTGTGCAGTGAGTTCAGCATGTTGCTAGGCCTTGTGGGGTGTAGTGGGGGCTGTATTGACGTGGAGTCGCAATCTAGCAAGTGCATTTGGAGCATTGAAACTTTCTCTTTGGCATATGAAGGATACGTCCGTAGGAGGCTGAAGAGTGCAGCGAATTCAGCATGTTGCTAGGCCAGAACTTTGCGTGGAGTCGCAATCTAGCAAGTGCATTTGCGGGAGGCAGAACAATGCACAGTTTATTCAGCAAGGCGGAGTAATCCAAGGGGATGGTGGTCTCCGAAACATTCAAAGAGAATGAAGCAAAAAGAAAAGTTGCTCCAATGGGATAAATATCCAGGAGGGATAAGTCTCGGATCTTCAGAGGGAGAACCAAGTGCAACGGACCGCACATGTTGAGGAGGACCTCAAAAACAACAACTCTGCGAGCGGCGTGGAGTCGTCGCATGATCTCGCTTGAGATAATGCATCGGGGGGATGCATTGTGAGAGCAAATGGGGGAGTGATCTAAGGCACACTTGGAGTCGATATGGAGATCAGACTCAATGAAGGGCTGACCCGTAGAATAGTGGGCGCGAGGACCAACATCAACCCAATGCAAAAACGAGGAGCGGAGCAACTTGGGTGTAACTTGGCGAAGTACCCAAGCCATATGAAATGAGCCGGCATAGAAGATACAACCCAAAGGCAACATAAATGAAGACACACTTGGAGTCGATATGGAGATCGGACTCAAGGGAGGGCTGACCCGTGGAATGGTGGGCGCGAGGGCCACCATCAACTCAATGCAAAACGAGGAGCGGAGCAACTTGGGTGTAACTTGGCGGAGTACCCAAGCCGCACGAAGGGAGCCGGCATAGAAGATGGAATATGGAGCGGAGGCACAATACTTTCCTTGGACAGAGGTCAAGGACATGAACTCTTGCAAAGGCAAGAGCGAGATCATGTCATTCCATGCGTCCTTCTTTCTGATGGGGCGGGCTCATCCTGCATGGTGCCAAAGATGAAGGGAGCTTCAAGGCACATGCACCTTACCTCAGAGTTGCACTTGACGGAGGAACTAAGGCGACTCAACTTGCGGAGGCGAAGTTGGGTTCAGAAGGCCTTGGCACGGGGCAAGAGGACGCGGAGGCGGGTACTCTTGAAGAATATGCCACAGTGTTGTCATTCAAGTTGTTTGAAGGGAGCGGTGCGCAGCGGAGATTTGTGCTGGTAGGGGCAGAGGCCCAGGATCCAGACAATGGTGCACTAATTGCAGCGAAGTCGGGGGACTTCGGGAGCTCTAGGCGACGGACTGTCCTAGAGCGGTGCTTCATCTAGGTGTGACCCAAGAGTGGGTGGATGAAGGTCGATTGCCAAAGGAGCGAACAAAATCGAAGGTGAAAGAGACCTTGTGATGTATTGGCAGAGGCCACACAGGGAGGGTTCACAATTCGAGTTCATCCCACAAGGATCAGAATGCAATGAAGATGTCACCAAGAGGCGACAAGGTGCAGCGGATCGTGGTGGAATAGTTCGCAGCAATGCGATATACACAAATCTCTTCCCGTGAGGGACTATATCATATGAATGTATGATCGGGAGTTACTGGGAGCTCCACTTCGATAAACTACATGACGATAAGAAATGCTATGGATTCAAGGAGTAAAAACCATGGTACCACAAAGGCGAGTCTTCCATGCGTACGTCGAATTTTACTTCGGATGAAAGCCTTGGTCATCAGCATAGGAGGGTTGCGTACCACCAAGGGAAAAGGAAGGCAAGTACCAGTGAGTCCCAGGGGAGGGACCTTTTTTGGCGGCGGTATGATCGAAGCAGCTGGAGAGTTGGACTCTCCAGATCCCACATTCGCTTAAGGGAGCCCGACGAGTCAGAGGACAAGGTCGAGTAAGCGAACGTTGCTACCAAGGAAGCTAAGGAAAACAGAATCAGTGCAAACCCTACAACATGATGGCAGAGGCCATGCATTGAAGTTATAGTCTGTCTTTCCATCGACCAAGGGGAACTGCTTGAGAATACAGTGGTGTTGAAGCAGGGGGTCGAAAGGGGCGAGGAAGCGACGACGGACCGGTGTCAACGGGCTTCTCATCAAGATAGTCGAAAGTGAAGGACTTCGGGTCGTGCAAGAGTGCACTACCAAGGAACGAAGCAGGCAGTACGCGGTGCTGTACCTTTGCTACTCAGTGGAGTAGGCGGCTAGATTGATGGAGAAGACGGTACAATCCCGGAGGCGACCAAAACTACCAGAGACTTACTCCAGGTTGGGGTGAAAACTTCCTGCATTCCAGAAGTTCAATGGCATTGAGAAGGTGAATCACAGTAACTAACTCAACGCAAGGAGTGCAAACACTTCAAGTGCTTCAGTAGTGTGAGCAAAGAGCAGGTGAAGGCCAGTAATCAGCTCGATGCATGGAGTACAACCCTTGAGGAGGCGGGCGAAGTCAAGTAACCATTGCCTTCTCAACTCTTAAGAGAATGGGCGAAACCGAGTACCCCAATTCTCTTATCTATCCAGCAGAGGAGCTCTGCACAGGTTCAAAGACCCTTCGAAGATAATGGAAGACAATAGTTGTCAAATCCTCACCAACGGTGATCAGTGCTACTGAGAGTAGATTGTCCGTTTCATTTTCCAACGAAATGCTAATCGAAAGCGAAAGTGATGCGAACCTACTTGAAAAGGACAACTAAGTGAAAGAAGAGTCGATGGACAAATTTTATGAAGGAAGGACCCAAAAACTTCAAAAGTTTGCGAAGCGATGCTCGTCAAAGCTCCAACCAGCATCCACCCAGTTCAAGAAGCATGAGTCATTCGAGAGACTGGCGCAAAGTAAGGATGGTTTTTTTTTCTTCATTTGAAGGATCTGCAGAAACCAACAAGGATCAACACAACCCAGCCAACCTAGAGTCAGAGTCATTGGCGAGTTGAAGCAGCATGGTGGATCAAAAGTTCGACTACTCAACAACAGCAGCGAAGAACATTTGGGAGCCAAGAGGCGCATTGCAGCTGGGGCAAAAGATTGAAGACGCAGTAAAGGCGAGGAGTTGCAGTGTCGGCAAAGGCTTCGACGAGGACGTCGAAGGGATGGGTGGGGGAGAATGTCACGGGCAAACTTCTAAACTGAATGTTTGATGTAATGCTGATGTATGTCCGTGTCTTTTAGTATGTTCATGCTTAGCATAGCATGTAGAGGGATGGCCGAAGGCTTAATAGTCTCATTTTTAGTAAGTTTTGGTGGTCGCTTTAGGCTTGTAAATAAAGGTCGTGTCATGTGGACACTTGTGAGAGATATTCGGTCTGCAGTGGACCATTTTGACCCTTTGTTGTGCAACTATTCGAAGCTTGTAAAGTCTGTTTGTAATTTGCATTGGCTATGAAGTATTTTCGGAGATGTTTGCTTGTGGATCCCGAGTAAGACGCTTTCTCTAACTCGTTTTCTCTTTTGTAGGTCCTAAGGGACTATAGGAGGTTTCGGGGAGGCTGACCTTTACGGACGGACACGCAAGGGTGCCGCACGACTTAGGCAAAACCAGCTAAGTTCGTGACAATTCGTCACTCTCATCTACATGTACAGCTGCTTGGCAGCATGTTTTGTCTTGGTTTTAAGTCCTTTTGCTTGTAAAAATGTAAGTTCGAACAAGTTGCACGTTACAAAGCGACCGCTCACCGAACCGAGCAAAATAACCCCAAAACAGCTTTGTTTTCGCGTGCCACGAGCTATTTTTTGTAGCCCGCTGCCGCACGCGAAACGTCAGCCATCTCAACACCCTAGAACCACCAGGGTGGCACCATAGGGGATGGTGCTTCGGTATAGTGTCAGGCATTGAACAACCTTTCACAAATTCGCACGTTACCTTGACAGGAACTTATTGTCGCGCCCAGCACCCGGTGAGCAGTTGTTTGTGGACTTGCAGTTGTTCGTTCAACCTTCTAAAGTCCTTGTTTTCCCCCTCTGCCTCTTTTCTCTTGTGCACACAAGGTGCTCACTGAATTGCTTGTAAAGCTTCCCCTTTTCGCGAGACGTCGGGACTTGTCTATCGCTCATTCTTCGAACTAATCAACTTTCTCTTTTACAGGTCCTTCGGGACCAGCAAGAGGTTGCAAGTGGGCTGGTCTTTATGGACACAAATCGCAAGGGCGAAGCACGACTTAGGCAATGCAAGCTAAGTTCGCGTCTTTATCGTAAGGGTGCTTCGCGACTTAGACAATGCAAGCTAAGTTCACGTCTTGGCCGCAAGGGTGCCTCACGCCTTAGGCAATTCCAACTAAGGTCGTGACATTGTGGTATCAGAGCGGGCAAGCACTTCGAGCGAGCAGCGAAGGAACTTCGCAACTTCGCCATGGCAAAGCATCGTGGCGAATCAAGCAAGACGGGGCAAGCCAGACCCTTGCCCCAAGCAACCGTAGGTGGGCTGCAAGTGCACACTCGCTCTCATGCTGTTGGAGCCGCTCAAGAGGAGCGCGATAGCGAACATGATGAGCGAGAAGTTGGTTACTCTCCGCGAGCGGAGGAGGCACAATCTGGAGCGCTAACTGGAAAAAAGAGTCACAAGGAGAGACTCACAACGGTGGAAACCCGCTTGGATATTCTTGAAGCGAGCTTGGAGGAACTCTACCATGACCAACGAAGGCTTGTTGGGGTAGAAAGCTTGCAAGAAGAAGCAGAGTTCAAGATCGACAAGGTTAAGGCCCTAGTCGACCGATTGTCAAATGACACCAAAGACTCCATGCAACACCTGCAGGAAGTTGTGGCGGAACTCACTTCAAGGGTGACCATGCTCACAAGAGCACTAAATGCAAGAGGAAGCAATACCCGCATTGCACTACCACAAAACTTGAGGGCACCCGAGCCTCATGGTTATAGAGTGGCCAGAGATGCCAAAGAGCTCGAGAATTTCCTATTCGATATGCAACAATACTTTCGAGCTACGAGACCCGATTCTGAAGAAAACAAAGTTTCTATAGCAATAATGTATCTGAATGGAGATGCAAAACTTTGGTGGCGAACCCGTTGGAAGGAGATCCAACAACGTCGATGTCGAGTTGACATATGGGAGGACTTGAAGTGGGAGTTGAGAACTCAGTTCATACCGGAGAACACTGAGTTCGTCGCAAGAAGGAAGTTGAGACAACTCCGCTAGAGTACTTCCATTCGAGACTGTTGGGAAATCTTGGGGATGACATCACATGCATAGCGGAAGAACAAGAAAACAAAATCCCCAATTTCCCAAAAGAATGTTCGTCGTCGTGCGAAGATTGGTGCACAAAAATCCGTGAAACAAACTGCGTATATAATAGATTGTGTTACCTAGGGAGATCGTATATCTCTATTTCCTTGCAGATCTCTAAGAGAGGGTGAAGGAGGTCAAGCGTCCTCCTCTCTAGCAGTGATCCACACAGTAGGGCTGCGACGACGCTCCTTAAAACTCCAAGCCTGCTCTGAGGTGGAGAGGGGGAGGAGAATAGGAGATGCAAGCAAAGACTCTAGCCTATGAGGCTCTGAATCCCTCCTATTTATAGAGGTCCCCTGTCAAACCCTAATGGATCCTCCCCTAGTGGGTATTGGATCTGCATCCAATTATCCAAGCATTTTAGATTAGTGGATCTCTATCCAATAATCTCTCATGGGCTCTTATTGGATCTTGTCCATGGGATCCAATAATTCAGGGGCTTATTGGATATCCAATAAGATAGGGGCTCTGGCAGATATCTTATATCCGAACCTCTACTCATCGCAATGCCTACCATATGTGTGTGACCCTATAGGCTCAATATCGAGCTGATTGTGAGTCATACTTGTCAGAACTCCTTCTAACTTAGTGAATTATTATCTCTATAAGAATTCACTCGACTCATCGACTACGGACGTACTAGGCCACTACGCCGTAGTCCCCAAATAATACAAGGAAATAC
>LVTN01000096.1:133024-181437 GCA_001649415.1 Musa itinerans | reverse complement strand
GATCTTGGAGAAGAGCCTAAGTCGAATGAAGGCGGTGAACTCGGAGGCCAGGCGAATCTCTGGGTTGGCAAAGGGAGTTCCCATCAAGATTGGAACATGGAGCGGGAGCACAAACATGATGGCGGTGCCTCTGGACGACTTCCAAGTGATTCTTGGAATGAAGTTCATGCACGCGGCGAAGTTGGTGCCAATGTCGTTCCTAAACTCCCTGTGTATGATGGGAGGTGCCGACCCCTGTGTGGTTCCCGTCTCTCGGAGAGGAACCAAGGAACCCCAACATATATCAGCATTGCAACTGAAGAAAGGGGTGCGAAAAGGTGAATTAACATTCGTGGCTGCTATGAAGCTAGAGCCACTCGACGAGAATGTCATTCATGAACCTGCTATGGTGGCAAACATCCTGAAAGAGTTCACTGACGTTATGCCACTCGAGTTGCCAAAGATTCTTCCACCACGCAGAGGCATAGATTACAACATCGAGCTAGAGCCAGGAGTGAAGCCTCCAGCGAGACCACCCTACTACCAGAGTTGGTAGAACTCAGAAAGCAGTTAGGTGAACTGCTAAGTGGTGGTCTCATTCGCAGCTCTAAAGCACCATTCGGAGCTCCAATTCTCTTCCAGAAGAAACAAGATGGGAGCATCCGATTTTGCGTCGATTATCGAGCCCTCAACAAAGTGACAGTGAAGAACAAGTATCCCATCCCGCTCATCATGGACTTGTTCGACCAATTGGGCAAAGCCAAGTATTTTTCTAAACTTGACCTTCGGTCAGGGTACTAGTGGTATTGGCAGGTGCGCATTGCTGAAGGCGACGAAGCGAAGACTACTTGTGTGATCAGGTATGGAGCGTTTGAGTTCTTAGTAGTGTCTTTCGGCTTAACCAACGTTCCGGTCACGTTTTGTACTCTCATGAACCAGCTATTCAAGGAGTATTTGGATAAGCTCGTGGTCGTCTACTTGGACAATATCGTCATCTATAGTCAAAAGCTCGAGGAGCATGTCAAGTACCTTCGGACAATTTTCAAGGTTCTCAGGGAGAACACTTTATTCGTGAGAAAGGAGAAATGCTAATTTGCCCAAACGGAGATCTTATTCTTGGGGCATCGAATTGGTGATGGCTCCATTCGGATGGACAAATCAAAAGTGCAAGCGGTTGCGGAATGGCGAACTCCAAAGAAGGTGCCAGAGTTGAGATCCTTGGTTTCGTCAACTACTATCGACGCTTCATAGCGAGGTATTCAAAGTGTGCAACTCCACTAATGAAGTTGCTGAAGGAGCAGCCTTGGAAGTGGTCTAACAAATGTGAAATAGCATTCCAAGATCTGAAGGCTGCTGTTCTGGAAGAACCGGTGCTCAAATTGCCGGACTATGGGGAGCCCTTCGAAGTCCATACAGATGCTTCAGACTTCGCTATTGGGGGAGTGCTCATGCAGGAGGGTCATCCGGTGGCCTACGAGAACCGCAAACTCAACGAGACCGAGCGACGGTATCTGGTGCATGAGAAGGAACTGACAGCGGTGATCCACTATCTACGAGTTTGGCGACACTATCTTCTCGGATCACGATTTGTGCTGAGGACAGACAACATCGCTCTGAGCTATTTCCAAACTCAAAAGAAGGAGGGTCATCCGGTGGCCTACGAGAGCCGCAAACTCAACGAGATCGAGCGACGGTATCTGGTGCACGAGAAAGAGATGATAGTGGTGATCCATTGTCTACGAGTTTGGCGACACTATTTCTTGGATTGCGATTTGTACTAAAGACAGACAACATCGCTTTGAGCTATTTCCAAACTCAAAAGAAACTCTCCCCAAAGCAAGCACGATGGTAGGACTTCTTGGCTGAATTTGATATGGCAATGGAGTACAAGCCTGGAAAGATAAATGTCGTGGTTGATGCATTGAGTCGGAAAGTGGAGCGTGTGAATGCCATATAATTAGAGGGCAGAGGTCAAGCCAGTCAGTTGCACTCCAATTTCCTTTCCAGGATCAGGGATGGACTGTATAGTGATCCCTAGGCAGTTATTCTGATGCAGCTCATTAAAGAAGGCAAGGCACGACGATTTTGGGTCCAAGAGGGACTTGTTTACACCAAAGAGAATAGGGTTTATGTTCCTCGAGTGGACAATTGGAGAGGTGAACTCTTAAGAGAGTGTCACGATTCCCTTTGGGCTGGACACCTAAGCATTCATTGAACATTGGCTCTCATGGAGAGGGCCTTCTATTGGCTGAAGATGGGGACTGATGTAGAGGAATATATTCGAACGTGCCTCACTTGCCAACAAGACAAGGTGGAACAATGAAAGCCAGTGGGACTTTTGGAGTCGTTGCTTGTACCAGAAAGGCCGTGGGAGAGCATTTCCTTGGACTTCATATTAAGCTTGCCCGCAGTAGGGAGACTCAGATCGATACTCGTGGTGGTCGATCGATTTTCAAAGTATGTAACTTTCATTGTTGCCCCCTACACTGTTCAGTAGAGGAGGCGGCCAAGTTGATGATGAAGGATGTGGTGAAGTATTGGGGAGTCCCAGACAATATCATAAGTGATTGAGATGCTCGGTTCCTGGGACGATTTGGCACCGAGCTATTCAAATTGTTGGGGTCCAAGTTATACTTCTCCACAAGCCTCCACCCCCAAACAGATAGCCAAACTGAAATGATAAACTCGCTCCTAGAGCAATATCTTCAGCACTACGTGAGTGCCAACCAATGAGATTGGGTGAAGTTGTTGGACATTACCCAATTCTCCTACAACTTGCAGCGGAGCTCTACGTCCAATAAGAGTCCCTTCGAGATCATTACAGGACAACAACCGTCAACTCCTCACACCATGGCAATTGGGTATACTAGGAGTAGTCCGTCAGCCTACCACTTCGCAAAGGAGTGGCACCGAAATGCATATATTGCACGGGCTTACTTAGTCAAGACGGCAAAAAGGATAAAGAAGTGGGCAGACTTGGGAAGGCGACCGCAAGAATTCAAGGTCGGTGATTTGGTGTTTGTAAAACTCCAACCAGCATCACTCAAATTCTTTAGGAACAAAGTACACAAAGGATTGGTGCAGGATTGGTGCGCAAGTATGAAGGGTCCTTCCCAATTATCAACAAGGTGGGCAACGTCTCCTACAAGTTACAACTGCTGACGTGGTTCAAAATTCACAATGTTCTTCATGCCAGCAATCTAAAAGCCTACCACTCGGATCCGCAAGATACTTCCTAAAGTGTTCCAACTCGGCTACCCCCCACTAGAGTCTCCTACGAGAAGCGAGTTGAAACCACTTTAGCGGATCGCAAGATAAAGCTACCCAATAGAGCTGAGCAGATCGAGTACTTGGTGAAGTGGCGATAGCTTCCCCGAACTGAAGCCAGTTGGGAGCCCGAAGACACCCTGCGACATGAAGAAACGATTATCAACAACTACCAATAAGCGTCGACGAGGGCATCGACAGTTTAAGTGGGGGAGAATGTCACGAACGGTCGTCGCGCACCCGCAACAATTCCGTTCAACAAACCGTTCATCGCTCTCATCTACATGTACAGCTGCTTGGCAGTATGTTTTGTCTTGGTTTTAAGTCCTTTTGCTTGTAAAAATGTAAGTTCAAACAAGTTGCAGCGCTACAAAGCAACCACTCACCAAACCGAGCAAAACAGCCCAAAATAGCTCCGTTTTCACGTGCCACGGGCTGTTTTCTGCAGCCCGCTGTTGCACGCGAAACGCCAGCCATCTCAGCACCCTAGAACCACCTGGGTGGCACCATGGGGGATGGGGCTTCGATATAGTGTCGGGCGTTGAACAACCTTTCGCAAGTTCGCACGTTACCTTGACGGGAACTTGTTGTCACGCCCGACACCCGGTGAGCAGCTATTTGTGGACTTGCAGCTATTTGTTCAACCCTCTAAAGTCCTTGTTTTCCCCCTCTCCCTCTTTTCTCTTGTGCACACAAGATGCTCGCTTAATTGCTTGTAAAACTTCCCCTTTTCGCGAGACGTTGGGACTTGTCCGTCGCTCGTTCTTCGAACTAATCAACTTTCTCTTTTACAGGTCCTTCGTAACCTACGAGAGGTTGCAAGTGGGTTTATCTTTGCAAACGCAAATCTCAAGGGCGAAACGCGACTTAGGCAATGCAAGTTAAGTTCGCGTCTTTGCCGCAAGGGTGCCTGCGACTTAGGCAATGCAAGCTAAATTCGCGTCTTAGTTGCAAGAATACCTCACGCCTTAGGCAATTCCAGCTAAGGCCGTGACAGCTTGGCAACTGCATTAACGTCAACGTCAACACGGTTATCGAGCAGCCCTCACCTCTCACCGCCGCTCTCTTCATCCATAACAATCACCTATGGCCCTCAACGACATTGCCATCCACTACCATCGATGCTGTCAACCACTACCAACTGAAACATTAAAATTATCTTTTTATTTTTTTTATCACATTTGAGTTAATAAAATTAATATCATTAAGATAAATAAACTTAAATATTTTTACAATATAATTTTTTAAAATGTAAAGACCGAAATACTAAAAATAACTAACCCATGATTGTAAAATGAGGTTTAATTGGGCTGCCCCTCCAATTGGTTATATGGGAACAGTCAATCAAAAGATAAAAGGAATAAAACTTGAATCTTGTCGAGATCTTTCATTCTTGGACCAATTAGTAAAGCTGGATAAGAAGTTCAACCAAGTAGACGAATGAGCACAACTTTCCATGTACACTTCATCGAACCCACCTTTTTATTGGCAAGATCTGTAACAAGGCATCATAGCTGAAGTCAGTTCTCGTACACGCAATATTACGATAACCAACGGTGGGTAAGCTAATGCACAATCTTAGGTCGGAATCTAACCATTGTCAAATCTCATTTCACCCGTTGAATTTACCATTAAGGCCTGCATGAAAACCGTGACGTAAAACAACCAAGAATATATTGTTGCCAGCTTGTCATTATTCAGACTTCCCCGTGAAATTTAAGCTGGCAATAACAGTTTTACGACCGAAGAACTGATCATAATGTTCGCAGTCCAAGTCTCTGCTTCAAAGACAATCTTAATGCAGAAAACTGGAAATAAGAAAAACATAAAAATTCTGTCAATTGAGTATCACTATGGACCCAATTTATTCTCTATATTAGGCAAAGATGAAACTCTGCAAATTGATTCTGGGAAGATGCATCAGTTAGAAGATCCAATCATTTTGACACCTTGCTGCAAACCCTTCAAGCCATGTCTGATGGACATGCAACAAGCTGAAAGCACCTGGATTCCCCGGCTGATAAATGACAAGAGTCAAAGGTGCAGATGAATTTAAAAATACATTGAAGTCAGAACGCAATGTTGGTATCTATTTACCTCAGAGTTCAGTAGAATTGTAGTTAGAGAACAATGTCGCCCATCATCTACAAAAAGATGCCCATGTAAGGACAAGAAACAATGAAGCATTTCTAGTAAAAGAAAAAAAAAACAAAACCAAATACTTGATGGTTCCAAATCCATGGAAAATTGCATTGTCAGCTGAACCCGAAAAAAGAACCCACCTCATTATATCTTAAATTTTAAAAAATCATCCGCAACAGTGTGTTTTAACAAGGTCTGAACAATTGTGAGATGAGCACATGATGGCAGCAGGTCAGCATAATAACAAACCTCTTTTAGTAGAGAACTATTTTGTTTCATAGCCTCACACTTACCTTATATGCTCTAATATCTTCTTTCTATGACCTATCAGCCATCATTTCAATCTTACCCAATCGAACAGAGGTTTAACTTTTTCCATCAAGATCTTGTACGTTGAGCCAAATTTCAACATCGACAGCAAAGGTACAGTCATTGATGCCAAAATCAAATCACAATATTGACAACAAAGGTATACTCCTACTGTGAAAAACATAATTCAGGATTCTCCACCGTATGTATTCCTCCGTAGCGTAATTAAACAAAGAGTAAATCCACCTAACTTACAGTTTTTCATAACAAGGCAAATGGACCATTTTGGAGTCGACATTCATCCAAATTACAATATGACCAAAAGCTAACAAACAAATTAATTCCAGCAGTCCTAGTGTTAATTTTGTAGTCCTAGCTTCATGTGTATGCCATTGATAACAGGAAATGATTTTCATAGTCTTTAGTTCTTTAAGTAGCCTTCACAATAAATGTTAACCTTATCTTTAAAGTCAAACTCACTTTTTTATGATATCATCAAGTATTATTCTCATGTGATATGGCTCAAGAAGGCATGAACCTTTCACATCATCAAGTATTAACGTCTCAAGGTCATCATATTTACACTAATAACTAGAAAGTGAGATCCTTATAACAAGAGACATGTTTTCTTAAAGAAGCATCTAGTTCTGTGAAGAGGTTATTGGAATTAGAGCTAATCAAACATCATCTCATAAGCTTATTCAAAAAATAGCTCTTGATAGGGTGTGAAACCATTGACCACAAAGTTAGGGGACGCAAGTAAGCTTAGAAAAAGGCAGGAAAAGGGAACAAAAGAACTTTCTAGTTCAAACAAAAAATATTGGGAATGGAGGAAAAAAGTAAATAGTTATGCATAATAACAAAGTTGGAGAAGGTAGAAAAGGCAAGTACTAGAAAGAATAAAAATTAGAACTGGTTATCACTAGTTAATCGTCTAAAGACTCACCAGTCAGTTCCCACTTATCAAACTTCACCAGCCATGAAGTTGAACCAATCTGTGAGGTGAAAACTCTGTCCAACCACACTCGGAATTGTTTACCTTGCTTATCACCATAATGTGGCCCAAAAGTATCTATGCATTCATGAAGAGAATGTTCAACTCCAGAAGGATGAACAGCAATCCCGGTCGGGTGCTATCACATCAAAATTAAGTGATTAGTTAATGAGAGACCAACATATGTCCAGATATATATCAGAGAAGCTCATATCTTTAGTTCGTGGATAAAAATTAGTATTACATTCCATATTTGAATCCTTGAAATATATAAATTTAGTATTCATTTGCAGAGTTAAAATCAATACAGTTGTGATATTTGAGATTTGTGTAAGTCCACAATAAAGATAAGTTATTATAAAAAAAAATCTTAATCAGGATAAAGACTACTCAAAAGCACACAAAATAAAAGACTTGACAAGAATTAAAGTGCAGGTAAAATGAAAATATTTAAAAAATCTTGGTAAATATGGAAGTCTCATGCTTACACATATGTGTTTCAAACTTTGGATAAGCAAGTCGGATTTTTCAGCTTCAGCCCGGCGCCACCTTTCATATGTAATGTAAAATTTAACTACTTCATGTGATGGGTTAATGTTGTCTAGTTTGGAAACCAATATGTCTGAACTATCTCTCGGAGAGGTATTAGGACCGAGCCCAAAATGGCCAATAGCTTCAATAATACCTGCAGCACACCTGTTGCTTGCATGAATTATCTTAGTGTTTTCTTTTGCATGTTCAGCATGCCATTGCAGTAGTTCCTCCTGGGCATTGCTGACCTGAAATTTGAGGGGCATATATCAAGTCATTTGAAGAAATCAACTGCTGCAATCAATACAGTACACTTATTAAAGGCTTACCATGACACCGTAAACATCTGGAATGCTAAACAGTTCAGCATCATTTCCAGAGTCACCACAAACAAGAGTATTAATTGGTGGTTTGCCACCTTCTTTGAACTTTTTGAGCAAATAAGCAAGAGCTTGACCTTTGCCAGCACCTTGTGGCAATATGTCAAGATCGATACCGCCACTGTAGATTATTTTTACATCGAGCTGAATGGAAACGTAGAATAGGAAGAGAAAGAGGATGAGATAGATACATAAACACAGTATTTAAAACAAAATCACTTCAAATATCAGAATTGGTTTCCCCAACACTGCTTAATCTTACCCCACGTTTCTCAAAACGATCTGAAAGAGAACTTATCACGCCTTGAGCATGCCCCTTCTCTACATAAAAGCTAACCTTGTGTGGCCGCTGCTCAGTCTCGGACTGCATTTTACATAAATGTCAAATGATCCTTTCAGATTGCAGCATCATCCCTGGCGGTGCAGATAAGAACATCACAACCGAGAGCTGCAAACATTACCTGGAACTTTAACTGGGGAAGTTTGGCTGTTTCCTCAAGAACAACCTTTCTATCCCATTTTTGATTTAGAACATTCACCCAACCCTTGTCAGGCACCATCGAATCGCCGTACGTGATCTCTGTACCCACTGATGTGATTGTTATATCAGGGGTCAGCATTGGTTTTTCATTCCTCAGCTGCTTGTAAAGCGTAGGTGATCTCCCAGTTGAGAAGACCAGAAGCGAATCATGGCGATAAAGGGATTCCCATAAGGCGTTGAACCTAAGCAACGATGTGTTCTCCGGGTCATGATGATCAACCTGCAAACAGAAACTTATTCAACTTCAACAGCAGTAGCACGTCCATGATCTCTTTGCTTTAGTTCTCAAGAGAATACGAGTATAGACCAAACCATGGTATGATCAAGATCCGAAACAATCATGAGACGTGCAGGGCCGTCAAGCCTATCCATTTTCCTGTGAGAAACAGTAATCAAGTTGTTTATCATCAAAGAGATTCTTAGCAAGTTTCAGTGCAAAAAAGATGTATAAACTTGTTGAGTCTGTTTCCGACGATACCACACTGATCGATGAGGAAGTGCTCATTTTTCACCTAAAAAGATGAATTTTGTTCGAAAAGGAAAATGAAACATAGAGCGTGTAATTGGAGACTGCAAATCAGTAGAATGAATGATCCAAACAAATCACGAGCATAAAGAAGGGGAGATGTAATTGGTCGAGAGATCGTTAAAAAGGAGAGTAATTACGACGAGACGGAATGCCGAAAAGCAGCAGCGGAACGGACCGGTCACGAACGAGGAGGAGGAGGAGATTTACCAAGAGAGAGGGCCTGAGATCAAATTAGCAATCCTTCGGCGCCGAGATAGGGTTAGGGATGTCGTCCTTGGCTGAAAGATTGGGTTTCTAGTGTAAGGATTGGTGAGTGAAAAAGGCGAAAAGCTGAGATTTTTTGGTTTGCTTTGGTTTCCGCCGCCCGATGGGGATAAATACAGAAGAAATATCGTCTTGAGGTAAGGAAGGGACGGAATATTAACCAGGCATTAGATCCGAATTCTTTGGTTCCCATTGTTGTCACGCTGTGATGCTAACCAATATATAATAATATTTTATTATAATTATTATAATTATAATTATCTTCTAATGATCAATTTTGAATATTGTATAGTAAAATTTTTGGCTAACGAGGTGTTTAATAATTCTAAGCAAGTTAGAGGCTTATAAAGCCACGCTATCACATGCAAGCATGCATTGGATTGGGTCTCGAATAAATCATACCAAGCTTGGTTCCGATTTGATTTGAGTCGTGATCGCATCGTATGGCATAGCATCGCATCGCATCGCATCGCATCGCGAATGAATTAAATTTTATATCATTTTTTTTTTATTTTTAATGATGACAAACGAAAATGTTCCTAAATGATAACTGGTGAATGAACCGATCAAATACGTAATGTAAGCCAAGCTCATATGTTTGGTTCCTTTCGGATTACTATATTTTTCTTTTTAAGTATTATTATTATTATCACTATATATTATTACAATTTCACTCATTTGAGTTTGGATACTGTTTGTTGGCCACAGCATAAAGTACATAACACTAAGTGAAAGGAACTCTTTCTTATCTTTACTCATCCCACGAATCAACCCAATGCCACAAATCATTTCTTCAAATTGATGCAACTATTTCCAATTCAACCTCGATCCACTAACAAGATTAGTTCTACCTTACACAAAATAATCATAAGAAATGAACAAATATTGAGATGACATGAGATATGTGGTTCAACACGGGAAAGAGCCCGACCAAGTGGCTCTCTAAAAGTAGTCTCTTTCACTCCACATATTAAAATGAATCTATTTTTTTTCAATTTATCTATCTAATCTAAAATTAAACTTGTAGAGTATATGTTATCACATTTAAGACATAAATCGATCTTATATTCTATCTTTAAGACCCTCGTATGTTGGATTTTTTTTTATTACTTTATAAGAAATTGATTGGGCATGATACTCTCGTTTTCTTTCCATTTTGATCACATCCTTTAGACAGAAACTTCATGTTGTTAACGATCGATGGTCGAAAAAATCCATATCAACATTTTTAACTGTACAATAAGACTATATCATGAGATTCAATAGCAAAACTCATTAGATGGGTGAACTATAGCCCTTCGTGTTAATCCATGTCTTCATTAATGGTTTTAAACCATTCAAATTTCTCGATCTACTCCGAATGACCATACTAATATATAATAGTACAAAACCTTTATGCCAATGAAAAAAAAAGAAAACATTAAAAAGTGATACAAAGATTAATGATCTATATAGTATTAGTCTTTGTCTTCTCTGGATGTCTAGTCATATTGGAGAGTAACTTATGCCAAAAACAATATCTTCTTCTAAAATTAAAACAAATTCACACATTTGATCACTTTATTTAATAATAATCCAATCTCCTCGTACCACTATTACTATATCTTCAAGCATGATCACTTCCCTAAGATAATCATATTTTTAAAACAATTATATTTTTTATAATCATTATATCATGAACATAATCACTACAAAAACAATCATAAAATAACTTATAAATTGGAGTTGGTCAGTTATTCAAGATGATCATTTTCTCAAGTTGATTATATCATCAAGATGATTGATCATGAAATTCTATCACATCCTTCGAAATAATTATTTCATTCAAGCCAACAACACTCTCAAGACAATTACGCCCAATTGACAACCATGTTATACTTTGAAAATGGTCAAAGTCAAATTTGATTAAATGGGTTGTCAATCAATTTGTTGTAAGCCAGAGACAACAAGGGAGAGATTCAGAGCATATAAGGTGAATACCGCATACCATAACTCGTTATCGAGAAAAAATAATAATAATAAACCAACCTATTTTTTAGGCTTGGGCTACTCTATAACACCACTCAGCCACCAACGTAACCTATTTATTGCTACTCATGTTGATAATATAAATATTATAAGAGAGCTCTAATCGAGTACCATGTTCGACACCCCCTTAAAGGCTCTACCTAACTAGGGTAGGTCAGGCAAGATATGCATCCAAGTATATGTTAGGAGCTAGAAAAACTTAATACTTGAGGTTTGAACCCTCGCTCTCTCTCTCTCTCTCTCTCTCTATTGATAAATGTGACATTATAAGATATCTTTGGTTGATGATAGAGTTGGTGATAGAGTGGAATCTCTTTTGAACTTATCTCCTCTTTATCCTTCTCGTCCTGCAAAAATATTGGACTCATTGACGAGCGCTCTTTCACATCATCCATGATGATAGGATACTAGATAAAGTGTTGTATATTAGGCCCAAATCATTGTAGGCAATAACGTTACATCTTTACTATATAACTTTCTATCAATTGATCTAATTCAAAATTCTTCCATGATTTTTAAAGAGAGAAATTTTTTACAATGGAGAAAATATCGAGAGTTCTCTCTTGTTAATCAATTATTATATAGAACCCTCTCTTTTGGATGTTCTTAATTCTGTGGTTAATCAAATTTGAAATCTTTTTTTCCTCCTATAGTACTTAATATGATAATGAGTTTTTTTTAAATAATTTAATCCATGAAAAACTCTTCACTTAATCTCATGACGTCTTAACTTTTTATTTTATTTAAATAATTTACTTTTCATTCGATTTACATTTATCTTCCCGGACTATAACGTGAATATCAAATCTTAAAATCAATTTTTTTATATTGCTTCAATGTTACATGTCTTAATAATTTTTGAGAGAGGATATTTTATTTGAATTTATCTAAAAATTAATTTATCCACGCCCTTAAAAAAGGGCATTTGGATTGAAAAATCCTATATAGAGATATTTCAAGTTATTTCTTGTGAAAAAAATTTATTAATCTATTTTATATGTGATTATATTGGACACGAGAATTTTGATTGCCCTCAAAAGAGTCCAATAATAATATCCTCTAAAGATGATACGAGGACATCTGAGTCTTATTCCTCTTTGTAGTCTCCCGAGCAATCACTCTTTGGAGTAGGATGAGCTTGGGAAAGGCTTTTAAGGTTGATAATAAAAAACTAAACTCGATTAATATATAGTTTATGGATTTATGTGAAGCATAGACATGCATGCGCCTAGGAAGAAAAAAATGAGTGTTTTGAAAATATATCAGTGCCGAACAAAATGATATAACTCTTTATCAAGAAAGAACTAAAACTTATTCAAACTCATAAAATTAAATTAATTTAAGAAAAATAAGATTTGAACGTTTATTTTTAGACTTAGTGATCATCTTATAATTGATATAAAATGGACGAATAAATAAGATGAACCAGATATAATGATTTAAAATAAAACTAAATTAGTGACCATAAATTAGTACAAGATCTCAACGAAGAAGAAAGTATAGATTATAAAATGACATATGGCTAAACTTAAAGTCATAAGAATATTGTTTATCTATGCTTATCTTTATAATTTTAAATTCTTTTAAATAGATATTAAAAATATTTTTTAATAAATTTATTTAAAAAAATTAAATCAAACAACCACCCTGATTTAATAATAATATTTATTTGAATCATATTTTATAAATATTCTAAGACTCTCTACGAGTTAAAGCAAACCTGTAGGAGATTTGGTATAATAGACTTAAATTTTTTTAAACCAAAATAATATTTTAAAATACAAGGTCGACACTAGTTTAAATATACATTAATGATAATAGATTTCGTAAATTAATATTTATGTGAATCATTTGTCAAGAATATAAGTCAAGAATTTGAAATAGGTATAATTGATAAATTATTATTTTTCTTAGGTTATAAATTAAATAATATAATGATAAAAAAAATTTATTAGTCAAATTAAGTACACTCAGGATCTAAATAAAAGATTTAATATAAAAAAATCTAAGGCTATTAATATAATAATGAGTACCTTAATAAAATTTGACATGGATAATGGTAAATTCTTTGACTAAAGATGTGATAAAAAATTTATTGTATCTCACTCAATCAATGTATTAGATTCTAATTAAATCACTAAAGAATCTCATTTTATAGTCATAAAATGAATTTTTAAATATTTAAAAGAAACACTATCTCTAAAATTATGGTATCCAAAATTTGATAATTTTGATTTGATTGCTTATATTGTTATTGTAGAATATAAAATAAATAAAATAAGTACTTTTAAAACATGATAAAATCTACACCATACACTTGTTTTTTATTATCCAATAAGTAAAATTCTATCACACTACCTATAACTAAAATAGAATATATTACAGTAGATATATGTTATGCACAAGTGATTTGAATGAATCAAAGGACTATAAACTTCACTTAAATAATTATCCCCAGTATAATTATACTAGTACAATTTACTTAAACAAAAAATGGTATTCAATACTCTTAGACTAAGTTTATTGATATAAACATCATCTTGTTAATAATCAAATTAGCATTACATTTTTTTTCCTTTTAAAGACTTAGATGAGAGCCTTATATTTAAATACTCAAGATTTTACAAAAATCTTATACTACTACTAAGTAACTCAACTAAAAATAACAAGAAAATAAAGAAAACTAAGGTAAAGCTTTAAGAGAGAATTTTAATATTTTGAAAGCTCAATGATAGATGCATCTCAATCATAGCTGAATTAGGTATTTATAGTCTTAAATGTCCCAAAAATTTGAAACAAATTAAAAAAAAAAACTCGAAATCAAGAATATTTATGGTATTATCGCATTTCCAACCAAATTAAAAAAAAAAAACTCGAAATCAAGAATATTGATGGTATTATCACCTTTCCAACCAAACTGTTATTAATATGTTAGAAACAACATGATTAGCACTGTCCACTATCCTGAGCAGTACCACCAACCAATGCGTTGCCAATAAGAGCGCAAAACAGCTAATGAACCATCCATCCCACTTTGATCAAATTCAGCTCTCTAACTTGACATTATTCAAATATAATCCTCAACTTCAAGCAAGACTTTCAAATAACAATCACTTTTTTAGCATATCAATTTATCTTTCTTCGTTATTTGATATAATATCCAATCGTGATATTTGATCATTCATTATATTATAATGTTCAAGCCTTTAGCACATATTGTTTGACATACGTTCGATCGGCTCTTAATCGAGGTACACCCATATCACTTGGTTTATAATAACATTAGTTCCTTAAATTTATCGATTGACTTCATTATCGGTATCTAACATTTAACTAAAGATACATTAGTTCATGTAAAAACACTAATCGAGGAAGATGCTTCTTTTCTTTTCAACATTGTGAAAGATAAAAAGATCAATTCTTTTCAACATTGTGAAGGATAAAAAGATCAAATAAATAAGTCCATTTGTTTGGGAAGTAGTATTTCTCATATTCTCTAAGGTTATCGATAAAGTTGCTAGCGATTTTTATCATACTGACTGTATCGAGTTCATATGGAAGAGAAGGATAACATAGTAAAAAGAAAAAAAATGAATAAGGTGGATCTACATTATGAAAAAAGAAGAAGAATAATAAATAGATTTTATCCGAGAAACTAATTATCCATATGGATAAGAGGAATACGAGATAATACAACTATATGAAAAAAAAAAAGAAAAAAAAAGAGAAGAAACGATAAGGTATATCGACATTAAATATACAAATGTATTCTGGTCACCATATATATAATAATTTTCCATAAAGAAAGTGATTATTCTCAATTTGAAGAATTTATTGTGAGTGTGCATATTGGTTTTTTTTTTATATTTATGACCCATTATATGAAATATGATTCATATATCTTCATTTCTTATGTTGACCCTCCTTTATGTATGTTATCATATTGACATTTGTTGCTTCTATAACATGAATGTTATCATATTAAAAAAAAAAAAAAGAAGGTTATCTTATGAGCATACGAACAGTTTGACTACTTGTAGAATATGGGCTGATGAGAGGAAGCATCTCGGCCTCACATGCTTGTAGACACTATTGAATCGGAAGGTGTTCATGGATAAAAGCGATGTCAACATATATTTCCCCATCTTAGCTCAAAAGGCCCAAAGGTTTTGCTTTGAGGTAAAAGGCTATTTAGTATTTCGAAACATTTCTTATATGTGCATATTTTACCTAATCTTTCTAGTTTTCAACACTATAGAAATATTATCATCAAATTGGCACCAATATTTGAGTTGGGCAGCAAAACAAATAAGGATCCAACTGAACACAGTTTAACTTAACTCGGATAAAATATTTTTTCGATAATACTAGAAGAACACTATAATCATATTAAAAATATTATAATCGAAGAATTTTATATCAATTTTTAATGTTCTTCTACCGCAGCTATGAATTATATTTTTGTGAAAATGCTAGGCATAATCAGATTCAACTTTTTAAAAAATATTTTTAATAATACTAGAAAAACATCGTAACCCTATTCAAAAATACTGTAATTAGAGAATTTTATATCGATTTTTAATATTCTTTTTACAATAGCTATGAATTATATGTTTGTAAAAATTTCAAGCACAGGATTCAACTTTAAAACAAACTTCGTTCAATGTATTGAGTTACAGTATTTTTTTATAAAAAAAATATAAATATAAAAAATTATTACGAAAAATCGATCTACCTCCATGGATTGGTCCATAAAAAAAAATAAAAAAAAAGAGAAAAAATAGTCCATAGGAAGAAAAAGGAAAACATGAGAATCGATCTAATTGGGTGGATTAGTCCATAAAAAAAAAGAGGAAAACACGAATAGATAGTTGACTTGTCTTTGAGGAATGAGGAGGTAATTGATAAAGAAAGTAAAAGGAGGAAAAAAAAAACCCTAAAATGAAGATTTTTTCCCACTTTTTATTATCTTCCAACTATCCACCAACAACAATATTTATTCTTCCTTCCACCTTTTTCCAACTCGATCACTCGTGAATTAATCGTCGGATTGTAGGAAGAAGATGATCCTCCGGATCCGCAGCCGAGACGGCATGGAGCGCGTCACCGTGCCGGACCCTTCCACCGCCACCGTCGCCACTCTTTGCTCCCTCATCGAGTCGCATCTGGGCATTCCCGCCACCGTCCAAACCCTCGCCCTCGATCACAACCTCCTCCTCCCCTCCAAGGCTCAGAGCCCAGCCCTCGACCCCGCTACCCCCCTCTCCTCCCTCCCCATCGGCCACGGCTCCATAGTCTACCTCTCCTACCCTGCCGACCTCCGCCGTGCCGCCGCCGCCCCCGCGCCTCCGCCCTTCACACCCGCTGGATCCTTCGGCCGCCACAAGATGACCATCGACGACCTCATCGCCCGCCAGGTCCGCGTCGCCCGCCAGGAGTCCCCCCACTGCGACGCCGCCTCCTTCGACCGCGACGCAGCCCACGCATTCCAGCTCTACGTTGCCGACACCCTCGCCTTCGCCGTCAAGCGCGCCGGTTTCCTCTACGGCCATGTCGACCAGGCCTCCCACTCGGTCGCCATCGACTTTGTCTACGAGCCCCCCCAGCAGGGCTCTGAGGACGCGGCGGCCCTCTTCCGCGATCCTGACGAGGAGGCCCTCGTTGAGGCCATCGCTGCCGGCCTCGGCATGCGTCGGGTGGGATTTATCTTCACCCAGGCCGTCGGCCGCAAGGCTGGCACCGCCGAGTACACCATGTCCGGCCGCGAGGTCCTGCAAGCCGCCGAAATGCAGGCCGAGGGCGGCATCCCCGAGTGGGTGACCGCCGTGGTCAAGCTCGATGTTGCGGAGGACGGCGCCGCAGACGTGCACTTCGAGGCCTTCCAGATGAGCGACATCTGCGTTCGCCTCTTCAAGGAGGGATGGTTCGTGACGGAGTTCGGAGAGGATGACGACCCCAGGGTGTCGAGGATGAAGAAGGATGTGGTTGTCGGGGGCAAGGATACGAGGGAAGTTGACAACGATTTCTTCTTGGTGCCAGTCAAGATCTCCGATCACCAGGTCAGTTGGATTATACACAATCTCTCTCTGCTTATTGGATTTCTTCATGCTTCTGACGCTCGAAATGATAAATCTTATTAGATCCAGATCGCCTTTAGTCTTTTACTATGTTCATCATATCATATCTTGGTTGAATCAGTTCTTTCTATGACACTAATATCAGATCTGATTGGAAGTATCCGCTTGATCTATATGGAAAGGCATCCGCTTTATCCATATGGAAAGGAGATCCATCTCTTTTGGTTCTTAAAACCGAAATGGAAGTATCCATTAGGTCTATACGGAAAGGGAAGGTCGTAGAATCCTTCGTTCTAGCTATTAGGAATCAGAATCTTGATTAGGTTGGTTATGGACTATGGACTTAATTGAAAGTCTTTGGGATGAACAAACCAATGTTCATCATCTCGTGCCGACCGATGGTGTCGGTCTTGGCCTGGACAAGTATGTATCGATCGATATGAGCGTACCATATGTTAATACGTTAGTATCGGTTTTTGAAAATTTAGCCAAAAAATGATTGAAAATTTCTTGAAAAGTAAAAAACCCTTTTAACCCCTTTTTATGCTAATTTTATAGGATTTCAATTCAATTTCGATAAGAATAAAGCGTAAATGAGTGATAAATGGTTAGTAATTGTAGGTTTTTAGGATGAGATAGTGAATTTATCTTTTTTGGATCGTTGAGGAGCAACTTTGTCTCACGATCCTCCATTTCTTCCCTGATCTTGAATCATCATATGAATTGAGATGTTAGATTATATGTCAAAAGCTTTATAATTTCAACAAATTAAGTAATAAACGAAAGCAACTTGTATATATATGCTTCTACCACTCTAATGAACGACGAGACTCCATCATCGGTGGATTGAGGTGCTCGATCATGTAAATTTGTATATCAATGTGATACGTCTGTTGGACCCAATCTTAAAACTGTTCCCATTGATGCATCAGCATGGTAACACTTGTTGCCTGATTGTCATTAATGACACATGTTCAAGGAGCCTCTTGAGATAAGTATGATTGTAGCATGTAGAGGTGGGGAGGTTGGAGTACACTAGAACTTTTGTTGTCATCACTGACTTGCTGCTCTATATCGTAAGAACGATCAGTTTTGAAAAAAAAATGATCGACTATCGTTGTACATCTTTTGTTTGTAGGATCCACCATATGAAGGTTGTGAATACAACGGGCTCATATCCATGTCTATATCATAAGGCTATATTGCATGTGCTTTAAGTTATCAATTGCCTTCCCCTTTCCTTTATTCTTGCGACTATAAACAATGCTTGGATCCTCAATCCCCATGATCTAAATATTGGGTGGCATGCGTAAAATGTTGCTCTTGCTCTTATGTCCATGCCTGAAGTAGACGGAACCGATTATGATGCTTAATTGAGAAAGAGAGTGAGAAAGAGTGAGTAAGTAGGAAAGAGAGGGAGAAAGAGTGTGAGCGAGGGGGAGTGAAGGAGATGAGAGAGAGGTTTTAAAAAGAGGGCAAACAACCTAAACTAGAGGTCAAACGATCAAATTGACTATTGGACCCGCATGATTTGACCCAATTGAATCGATACGATCGGAATTTGACTAGATGTAGGTCGATAACTAGTTTTGACTGCATCATGGTACACCTCTTGCCTGTTACATACTGCCCAAAACGGGTTGGTATTTGTACCAGTCGTCGGATAGACCAATATGTACTGTCTGTTTCGTATCGTATCGGGTGGTATGACTAACATTGGAACAAGCTAATATTTGTTATGGAAACTTTTTTATTATCCTGAAATCTCTAGAGGAGATTCATAGTCAGTAAATGTGTTATGCGATGAGGACTGATCAGGTCATGAGTCATTGCATAAAAGTAGGCACATTATGCAAACTCTACAAGTTCCTATTGGAAACTTTGCATATTGTATTCATGCTAATGGTGAATTCGTTTCATGTGTAAAACCTATTCATGCTTTGGTATTAATGTAAGATGAGGCTCAAATGAAAAAGAAAATGCAACAGTTTATAAATAGATCCAAGTTCTTCTTGTACTTAAATAAACTGATTAGTATGTTAAGTAAAACATTTATTGAGAGTCAGATGTTAAGATGATCACTTTTCAGGTTAAGGCACAGATGATGGTGCTTGAAGAAGCAAACAACCAGATTCAGGCAAAGAAGAGAATATTCAGTATACTAATTTGGTTCTACCTGGGTGTAGTACAGACTCAATACGGCGTCTAGACTTTGATGGGAAATGCCTTATCCGGAACTTCTCCAGATCTGATTATATAGAGATTTGCAAGTTAAGATATAGGTAGATCTGAGATGAAAATGTAACCTGACTTTCATATGTTTATAAAAAGAGAGGTAGATGAAAGTAATAATTAAGAAAGGCAGTGAGAAGTACAAAAGATACTAGGAGGAAAGGGGCCTGCAGGCACAGCTGAAGTCGGTTTTGCTAATAAAAGTAACATTTATTGGTTTTCTGCATATCTTCCTCCTCGTAAAAATACTAGTTAAGCTAGACTCAGACTCTAAGTTAAATATTTTAAAAAGAAACAAAAAGGGCCTAAAATAGCTGCCTGGAAATGCTCCTAAATTGTTTAGACTAAACATCTTTTCTCTAGAACTTCATGCCCGGATGATACTCTAGAATAGCAGATCTTTCAATTCTATCACCTATATCTTTTTCTCATTTAATTTGTATGGCTATAAAATTGTTCCAGGTTTCCGAATAGAGTAGTAGGGATGCTAGCTGGTTAATATCTATCATGTCTTTATTTAGCAACACTATCAAATCTAAGAAGGTTCAGAAAAGATTCAAAATGTCAGATGACATTCAAATCAATCATTGCATGTAGCAATCTGATGTTGGAAAAATTCATGTGAAAAGCAATGAATTTCACATGACAAAAGAAACATGGACTTGAATGGATGAGCCATTATTAGAAGGATTGTAGTTTGTCTTTTCCAGATTATGAAGAATAAAGATAGTACAACTGGCGTTATGTTATTGTTGCTTATGAGTATTTCATTTGAAGCACATCTCGTTTACATTCTTCCTGATCAAATTCTTCAAAATTACTCTCATCTCTCTAGGAAGATGTGTTTATAGTCTAAGTAACTCAAATTATTAGTTACCATTAAATTGATCCTGAAGTTGTTTTAGTATTTAGTTCAATCAAATATAGTTATTCAAGACTTTGTCAATCAACATGGATAAGCTACAAACATTAACTTGAATGTTTTATGACTGGCAATCAAATTCTGGTCAATCTTTTATAGTTTGTCTAGACTCATCAAGTATGTTTGTCAAACTCTAATTGGATCGACACAGATATTTAACTTCCTGTTGCAATTTAAGCTCATGCAACCAATGTTCGAACCTTCAATTTTGAGACCAAAAGTAGGGTCAGTGACAAGCTTAGCTATTTGCAGAAATATTCTTGTAATTACGAATGAACTGTTAGATCATTGAAGCAAAATGGTACTGCATATGGTCATGCCAGATGTGAATCATTTGTTGTTTTTGTTCTATTTTGATATTCACCACTGCGTTTCATGTATGCATCAAAGTAGATCTGTTTGCAATTTTTTTTGCATAATTTAGAAGTGTCCTTAAAGTTGCTGAGGTTCAAAGAATGGCCATGCTTCAGTTTTTGGAGGAAGATAATAGGAAGAGAGGTGTCTAGCACTGGTTGTAGATTTTTGATGAAGCAAATGTCATATTGTTTCTTTGACATTTGCTTTATATGCTGATTAGCCTGTTGTTTAAAACTTGATTGATTCAACTAAGATGTGGAGTGCTCACTTGCATCAGAAGCCTAACAGTGTTAAGGTGCATTTCATTAGATCCAACAACCATCAAATATGCCATTGACAAATCCACATTTTATCACTGTACGTTGATATAATTTTTATATGCTTTGATTTTCTGCAGGGGCCATTATCTTCGAGTTTTCCTATAGAGAACCGGATTACTCGAGTGACCCTCAAGGCCCTAAAGAACCACTTGGATCGGACAAAGCACCTCCCGTTTGTAAGGCGCATCTCCGATTTTCATCTGCTTCTCTTACTCGCGAGGTTCTTGGACGTAAATGCTGATGTACCAACGCTCGCTGAATGTGTGCAGAAGCAATCATCAGTGCCAGAAGGTTATCAGCTTCTGATAGAATCCATGGCTGCTGCGTCTTGAAATTATATGCTGCATGTACGAGTCATACAAACCTTGTTAATTTTTCCTGTGTAGTCTCTTTCTTATGGACACTTTCATGTAGATTTACTACTTGCGATACAATTTTTTTTAAGGGTCAATTTACTTTATGAGTTGGTGAACTTAAAATCTTTCTATTATGTTGATCTTATAATTAACAGCATAAAGATGGACAAGTTTAGGGTACCATATAAAAGTGATGATTGATTGCTTTGTCTGATATTTAACTTCATCATGTCTTCCTCTCTCATTGATTCCCAACCGGTAGTTCTTTACCGTTGGGTCATTGATTCCCAACCGGTAGTTCTTTACCGTTGGGAATCTTGATCATGTGTGCTTCTAAGATGTTAGGTGGTTCTTATATGATTGATTTAATCATTATTGTACCTAAATTTTATGCCAACAAATCACACTTATCATAAGTGTTGAATTATTTGTCTGCGTCTTATCACTGTACTTAAATATATTTTTCATATGCTTGATGGGGCCATTGTTTTAGAGTTTTTCTATAGTGAATCCGATTCCCACTGGTAACCCTGAAAGCTCTCTATAGAAACCATTTGGATCATGGAATGCGCTTATTAGCTACGGACAAAATTTGTCTAGAATGAAAATATTATGTTTACAATTTGTATAAAGAACCATTTGGATCATGGAATATGCTCCCGTGGTTTAACCCAACTCTCTGTTGAAAATATTATGTTGGTCGCTAAATTACATTGTTTAGTTACGAGCGATGTCTGTGACTAATTTCTTTAAATTTCGTCACCATAAGTGTTTGATTAGGCGAAGTGACAACATCAAGTAAGAAAGCGTGACAATATTTAACAGTGTCACTAACATCTATCACTCTAGTACCTATGTCTGTCCGGTGACAAGATGATGATGTAAATATTTGGTTTGCTAAAATCTGTCACTAAAATATTTAATTAAATGCAAGAGACTTTATATGAATGATACATTAAACAATGATCGATAAATAACATTTAGGATGGTCAAAGCACTTTGGTGATAGTTCCATTTTTTTCCTTACAAAAAATACTCAGTGTAAACATAAGAGGTTTTGAATCAATACTTCCACTAACCTTCAATTTTTCCCATAATATGTATACTATAATAATCTGATGTGATGTCACTTAAAGCGGTTCTTTTTTTATTTCGCCAAATGTTATACAAATGAACATAAAAAAGCACTAGCAAAATACATCCTCGGTCGTCCTAAGCGTCAATTTTTATTCTCGATTAAAAATGGCATCCCCAATGTTACATACATAGATTCTAAGCAAATTTAAGAAGCCCTTTGGCAATGGCACCATCGCCACCATTCGGCAAGAAGCCTCCGGGCGTTCCTTCATCGCCGGTGCCATAAACGATCCGAAGGATCTCCGCCGGCGTCCTCTTGTAAGCGACCGAGTTGACGTTGGCCGATAGTACGTTGCTGTTGGTCTTGTTCTCGGCACCCCAGCTGACGGGGACGAGAAGGCCTTCGTCTTTGACACCACAAGAAGCCAGCTTGTTCCTTAGCTCTGACACCTTCGTGGTGAACTCTGCCACTGTTAGGTTCTTGTAAGGTTGGACGACCTCATTGGCTCGTTCGTACAGTAGGGTTCTTATAACTGCATCTTGCCCAGATTCAACTGCCAACAGTCCGGCAAGAAGCTGCACCAAGTAGACAATACATCGGATACGATTTGTTTTCTGCATCCGCTGTGTAGCTACACATACAAGAGACGGATATATATATATATATATATATACAGGGAGAAGGAGAGAGAGATTAGTTGAAGGGGTGTTTTACTCTCTTGGAGAGATAACCGTTGATGTTGGGGTTGGCGCCCACGTAGCCAACGAGCCCAACGTATGGGATGACGTAGGAGGCCAACAGGTAGTTGACGCTGTTGAGGTAGGGGTCGAAGGGAGGGTCGAGATGGAATCCAAAAGCGTCATCAAATATCTTGGCGAAGTGCTTGCCGCTGAGATCGATCACTGGCCTGGGGAAGCCACCCACCATCGATTTGATGGCCCTGAGAAGCGATAACAGAATCATCGTAATGAAACACAGCAAGTACGACGTATATGTATCATGCGTTACCTACCTGAGATGACCGACTTCCTGATATCCAAACTCAGCCATGATGGCGCTGGTAACGTTATCAAGATTAGCCTTGGTGGCACCGATGGGCGGAGGTCCGCCCATGACGAGCTCAGGAGCGACGGCGTCGAGGCCGTAGCCGAGCGCGCCGTACAAGAACCAGTCGGCCTCCATGTGTTCCAGGTTAAGCGCGAACTGCAGCAGGTCGATGTCGGTAGGGAAGATGGGGATGTTAATCGGCGGCGTCGGCACGGAGCATTTGGAAGCGGCATGGGAGAGGCCGACCGGCCCAAAAGAGATGAGGAATAGAAAGGAGAGAGAGAGCACAGACGCGGATGCTGACATGGCGGGTGTCACGGTAGTGCAGTGTGCTGGCTGCCGCTAAGGGACGTGGGTTGTTTGCTCCTCCATTTATAGAGCGCTAATGGAGGATTGGCGTTACGTCGATTGATTGGACGCAATCGTCATTCCCTATTACGACACACAGTGTGAAGGGAATATATAGATGTTTGCTTAGGAAAGAAATTGTTTGCACATATTACGATCTTCATAGGAGGAGGAGATGTGGCAAGTTACTGCTTATAACCCCAAATTATCTCGTTCATACATCATTCTGGATAACACTCATATCCATAATTTTAGCTAACTTAAGGAATAGATACTGATATAATAAGATTGGTTCTCCATCATCACATAATAAGGAAGTGGTGGTCGGTGGTCTTCTTCTCTCTCTAGGAATGAATCACTCGTCTTCACCTTATGCATGCGTTAGGAACAGGAATGGGATATTGTGTCGCCTCCTCTCCATTATTTATCATTACATGCAAAACTTTCCATTGTAAAGCACACCTCGACGATGTCAGAAACATGATTTAACAATGGTAGTTTATGGATGATGGATTGAATTCTAAGAGCGATACACGGAGACTCGGATCTTCATTCTGATTAGCTTTTATATCAATGTCATGTCCGCTGATATCTTACGATGTTTGCTTTTCTTATAAGGAAACAGAGAACATCTTGCCTCTAATCTCTGGTATAGCAAATGCTCCGATTGACACCAAAAATCCCTACCGTCTCTCTCTAAAAAGCATAAATAGAAAAAAAAAAAGAAGTGAAATTAGTACACTAGCAGTGCACATTTAAAACGAGATAAAAATGAATGAAAAAGCTTATTTAATCAGTCAATTGATAAAGGTGTAGTCATCATAATCGAATCAAATGAACTGCTTTCTCATCCTGGTAGGCCATTGCTTCAGAAAAAAACAAAAAGAACTTCAACACTCCTCTATGATCTATTGAAGAACTGCAGAGGTCCTTGAATGGAATATCACAATTCAGTCGGTTGTCACGGTGCACACGAGAGCATCCCAACGAAGCCTACTGAGCCGCAGGACAGCAATGCCACAGGCAGCTGGTGGGAAGGGGAAGGAGAAAGGTGACTGCCAGATTCCAGCATTTACCTGATCCATGGAAGCTTTTGAGAGCTTTCTGTCTTGCTGGGGAGTATGCTGTTGGCTTGGACTTTGACTGGGCGGAGCAACCCAAACCGTCTGCTGCTCTGCTACCGCTGCTCCATTCTGCAGTGACGAATGGTCTTCGGAGAGTAAAGCAGCAGATGAAGACAAGTTAAAACGGAGATCACGTGGAAGATGTAGTCTCGCATGACCTGATTTCAGTACATTGTCACCTCAACAGAGTGTGAGATGATGTACGTAGTCAGTCTTACTTGGTCTGACTGAACCCACTCATATTGCGGGTCGGATCGGATTACATCACCCGGTCCATCTACTCCATGTAGGATCCGAATCCACACACTCCCAAGTCTTCCGTTTGACCTCCTCCGCCGCCGCTTTGCTCTACCACTCTTTCCGTCACCCTCTCTCTCCCACTTAACAGTGAAGTAATTCTGAATACATTAATGGAACTTAATACCCTCGTCTTTGATCTTGTCTTCCGCACAGCAACTTACCGGTTGGTGTAAAGTATAAACAAAAACCAAACTGGATACTACCTTGGATCTATTTGCCTTTGCTTGCGCGAATCAGCATACCGCTTTGTATCCCCTGCCCGTCTTCTTCCTATTTATGATTGCCCTTGTTTTTCTAATTTATCTTTTCAACCTTCTCCTCGCTTCCCAAGCCGGCATCTTTTTCTCCGCACACAACAAAACATCGAATTAGAAGCCGGGAAGCGACGAGCCCCAACCCTAAATCCAGGGCGCTCCCGTCGCCGGAGCTCCGATCGAGCCGCCGGTTATCCCTCCTCGGGTTCTCCTTTTCCTGTACCTCCGGGCGGCGGCGGTGATGAGCTGAGCTATGGGTTGCATCCTCGCTAAAGAGGCCTCCCCTCCCCCCACGCCCTCCTCCCTCGGCAGCCGCCGGCGGGAGAAGGATCGCACTGTCGCCCCCGTCGCTTCCGGCCGCAAGCCCCAGGCCACGCTGCCCAGGAACGAGACCGTCGTTGATGCCTCTGCGACCGTCACCGAGGTCGCCACCCGGCAGGAAGATGCGGAACGGCCGGCAGGGAAACGTCCGGCGCGGCGTCGGCGGCAGAGGCCCGAACCGAGGCTGAGCAACCCTCCCGGCCACGTCCACGGCGAGCTGGTGGCCGCCGGGTGGCCCTCCTGGCTCTCCAATGTCGCTGGGGAGGCCATCAAGGGCTGGACGCCCCGACGCGCCGACACCTTCGAGAAGATCGACAAGGCAAGCTTCCACCTTTACTTCGGCGGTCTCTAGCTGTTTGCCTGTTTCAGTGAAGTTTTGCTACTAAAACTAGCACTTTTTGTTGTGATATAGATTGGGCAAGGGACCTACAGTAACGTTTACAAGGCTAGGGACATGTTGACGGGTAAAATCGTGGCTCTGAAGAAGGTCAGGTTCGATAATATGGAGCCAGAGAGTGTGAAATTTATGGCAAGGGAGATCCTTATTTTACGAAGGTTGGATCACCCTAATGTGGTGAAACTGGAAGGTCTAGTGACTTCCAGGATGACTTGCAGTTTGTACTTGGTGTTCGAGTATATGGAGCACGACCTTGCTGGTCTGGCTGCGAGTCCCACGATTAAGTTTACCGAGCCTCAGGTTGGTTTTTCAAGATATATCCACTCTATTCACCTCTTAGATGTATCATCTTTCTCATGATGGGTTTCTGAATTTGTGCTTGAGCAGGTGAAGTGTTATATGCACCAATTATTGTCAGGATTGGAGCACTGTCACAATAATGGTGTGCTGCACCGAGACATTAAGGGTTCCAATCTCCTGATTGATAATGAAGGGTTACTTAAGATCGCAGACTTTGGCCTAGCTACATTCTTTGATCCTAACCATAAGCATCCAATGACTAGCCGGGTGGTCACTCTATGGTACCGGGCACCAGAGCTTCTCTTGGGAGCCACTGACTATGGTGTGGGTATAGATCTTTGGAGTGCAGGCTGCATTTTAGCAGAGTTGTTAGCTGAAAAACCTATTATGCCTGGGAGGACTGAGGTAATTGTTTGATTTCATGCTATGCAACGTCCAAATTTCCACATGGTACATGACAACAACTTCTGAGGAAGAAGCCATAAAAAATTTATTGTTTTCCCTTTATTTGGTATTTAACTATCTTTCGGTATATCATTGCCGATACAGAAAGATGATATATAAAGAACATGTTATATACTGATTAGGAATTTAAGGTGTATTTATCCACATAAACAGGTTATATTTTGGTTTTATTGAGCTAAAGGTACGTGTGTGAGAGTGATGGTAGGCTTGATGATGGTAGATGATGAACAATTTGTAGAGACAATTGATGTAATCAATATTCTGATGAGAGTCATATATTCTTGTGTTACATCTATTGAAATCATTCTTGTAATAGATTTGTTAAAACAAGGTGTGATAATCAGCAATAGATATTTTCTAGAAGAAAACATGGTGATCAGAAACATGATTTGTGATGGCAAATTTAGAATGTTTGCCATAACAAAGGATATAGGTTTTGTTGAAGTGCTTAACACAGTTTTGAAGGTAAAATCCTGACAAGAATGCAAGTCTAGAATTGTCTTTACCAAAAAGAGAGGATGCGAAGAGCACAGTTGAGAAGCCAAGCCAAAAGATTGAGGATCATATGGAATTGGCTAGTTGTGGCCAAATTTAGGTTACAATTAAAAAAGGAGATGATAAACATTTTATTGAAGTTTGAGCAAGTCGAATTGAAGTGATGAATCAGGGATCTGTTTAAGTTTGCATTCTATGGTCTGATCGAGATAACATAAAATGCACAGGCAGATGGGTACATATGTGCTCCTAGGATTTGTTAATAGTATAAGGCAAGACAAGGAATCAGTGGAAGTATGATATTATAGCTCAGTTCCATGAACACAGAATTGTAGTTCCTGTCGACTGATCCTTCCAAAAGATTCCCTTTGTGTGAAGAAAAACATGTTGACATGCACCATAGCTTGATCAAGTATTGGTTGGCGATACCCAATTTTCAAAGTATTGTTCTCATGCAAGAAGTTGCAAAATCATCTGAAGATAACCCATCTGTTATGATGACTAACCAGAAGCAAGCAACTTCTGGGAAGTAGTGAGGGGTAATTTGGAAGTGAAGATAGTCTAAATATTTGGCTAAGAGTGACCAAGATCAAACCAAAGAATATAGAGAACATTTTGAAGCATATTTGGCCATAAAATATGTTGGACTTGATGTGTAAATTGGGACATGAGATATGATTCATAAAAGTTGATCAAAAGAAAAGATTATAAGATAAAACAAATTACAATGTTCTTCTTCATTGTAAGTCGAGATACATTAATGTGGGTTTCGATATATATTTTCTGATTGCATCCTTTTTCTTCTTACATTATAGTTGAGGGTGGAGAGATCCAATTATACATGATAATCTTATGAAATGAACTATTTTAGATTGAATTCTTCTATCAGCAATGCAACATTTTCTGGTCTTAACAGGCAGCATTGTACAAATTATTTTACGTCTGGGATGAAAATTCAATCTCAGAAGGACTAGATAGGCTTGCATCTCTAGTGGACTTGTTTCTAAAAGCATTCAATAAACATTTCTAGGTATACCCTTCTCTGTGAAAACCTGACGGACAATGGGGCCTGTTAGAAAAATGTGCAAACAATTCTGAGATTGACTCTGGATGTTTGTACATTTTCTTGATCCTTTATTGGATTGTGCTCTTGCTTTCTCCTACTTCTAGGTAATTTTAGCTGTAGTCTGACTATATCAATCACCTTTGAGGGGCTATAGTTTGGTATATAATATGCTGGCAGAACCTAAGTCATATTCTCTGGGAGATCAAGGTAATACAAGTTTACACCATCAAAATGTATCCAATGTGTCTTGCTACTAAATCTTCCTTGCTTGTGGAACTTGTATTTGCTTGAGTCCACTAAGGGAGGCCCAATGCACAAAGCTCTTGTCAATGCAAAGTGTGAGGATGGTCACTATATGTGGCTTTCCTCCTGCAAACAGAGAAATTGTTAGTGCCACTGGAAAATTGGTCAATCAATTTGCAAAGGATTAGTCCACTAAATCCCTTAACAATCACGTTTGAGGGCATTGACCTAATTTCTTCCATAATTTCAACTCAAGGTATACATGTATAGAAGAGATGCCACATTGTAATGTAAAGTTGCTAATTGAGATTGATAAGGACATTTAGTCCCACATTGACTAAGGAGTAGGAGAACCAAGAGCTTATAAGTCCATCGGGTCACCTTTATCCTCAGATGTGCCTTTTGGAGCTCACGAGTTCCGTAAGGACAAAACCGTGCGGATACGCTCATTGCCCAAAGCGGACAATTCCTCGTGGACTGACTAAATATTGACTTATCAAAGGTATTGCCTGGACATTGTTACAAGTTTAATTTTTTATACATATACTACCATGACCATGCTGATAACACATAATAGCACAATGTTTTTGTTGTTTCTATAAGGTTTCTACATATCATGACTGCTGTGTGATGAATGGCTTCATTTATCAGGTTGAGCAGCTGCATAAGATTTTCAAGCTTTGTGGCTCCCCTTCAGAGGACTACTGGAAGAAGTCAAGGTTGCCACATGCCACAATTTTTAAACCTCAACAATCATACAAACGTTGTATAAAGGAGACATTCAAGGATTTTCCATCATCATCATTGCCATTAATCGAAACTCTTCTGGCAATCGATCCAGCTGAACGTTTAACTGCCACAGCTGCATTAAATAGTGAAGTGAGTTCCATATTGTATGATATCTGTACTCTGGACAACAATTTTGTTAGTACTTGTGATAGCCTGATCTTTTTCTTTCCTGCTATGAAGCTCATTGCATGCTTGATAATAAGGCTGTTTTGTTAATGTCATGGCCTTTTCACCATTTTGGTTTTTATGAATGTTTTGGAAGTAGATGGCACCAAATGGATGAGACATTACGGGTTGTTGTTGTTCTTTTGGAAGGAACTTCTTATTAATATATTTTTGATTTTAGCCTGCTCATTCTTGATAGTATATTTTCTGGTTATGTTTTTGGTTACTTGAACAATAACAAATTCATGTTCATGTAGAAATTAATCAAGCATGATATTTGCTTAACTGAAAAGCTCTAGTTCTATATGTTTTCTTGTTGTTACACAGTAGTGGTAACTCTGGACACTGCTTTATGTCAATGAAATACTTTTATAGTTATCACAAGGTCCTGGTCTTAGACTCAAATCCTGCCTTCGCCACTTACCCTTTTATAAAAACAAAAAATTATGACACTTGATTTTTAGATAGTTGCAAAGATAAATAAGAAGACAATATATCTGATGCAAATTTTGAAGCCTCCTCTCTAGGATTGTTCCATTTTGGGTATAATATTGGCACATGCATTGACACGTATGATATATGCAGCCTACTGCTTCAGTTATAATCATGAGCATTTAGCTCTTCTTGCTCTTTCTCAATCCTTCCCTTCCTCCACTCTTCCATTCTTTAATTTCCAACAATTCCAATTGGGCAAAACATTGGTCAGCTATCTGCCTGCCATATGGTTGCTACCTCCTCTAGCTGCCCAATTCAAATTCCAGCATGTAGGGGAATGTTCTCTATGCATGGATTTTGTGGAATCATGCCTGAGGAGATGCCCACAAATGATGTGTCAACCACTATTAAGTTCACAATATTCCTTTTTTTTTATGCCATATGGCAAGGTTCGTCTATTGATTTGATGCAGTGATAACTTGGCATCTTAAATTGACAAGATTGACTTAGCATAAATTCAACATTTGGTCTGATGAGCCCTGCCTCTTTTTCTCATCTAACAAGAGAAGGAAAAACTTATATCCACTGCCAAGTTAATCTCTCATTTGCTGAGATCCATCCATTGATTCAGGTGAGAGAACGGCATGCTAGATTGGAATTATCAAGAAGTTACTAATAATAATTTGTTATTAGCTCCATGCTTTGCTTTCCCCATGCTCAGTATATGTATCTCTTTATAGTAATGTGATCAACTTCTTGACCTGCTTTGCCTTTTGTAGTTCTTTAGTACTCCACCATATGCATGTGAGCCATCCAGCCTGCCAAAATATCCTCCAAGCAAGGAGATGGATGCTAAACTGCGGGATGAAGAAACAAGAAGGTTTTTTTTTATTACCTTCCTATTGATTTCCTTGGTCTACATCCAATGAATTCTTTTGATAGTGCTTCAAAACCTATTTCTCGGTGAAAATCAGTTCTCATATTTGCATTATCACATGCTTTTTTTCTTAATAGGGTCTGCTGGTGATTCAGAAATAATCTGATTTTATAAATGTCTGGATATTCCTTGTAGTAGTGTTTGTCCTATGTTGTTATTCTGAAATTGTGTTTTATGCGGTTGATATAACATGTCAGTGCCATAATGATACTCAATAATAGTGATAGTGCCAGTGGAGTAAGATGAGTCTTCTATATAAGTAATTATTATACTCCGTCTGAAAAATAATGGCAAGCAATATAGTTTGTTACCCTTTAATCAAGTTTTCTTTGAAAGTAGCAGTTTTTCAATGAATGCTTGTCCTGTCTAGCAATTATTAGAGGGAAAGTTATGGCCACAAGGACATTTAAGATATCAATGAATCGTGAAGTGATTTTGGATACTGAATTGTTCATTTCAAATTTATTATATGTAATTAGTGAGATCAACTTATGCAGACTGAAAACTGCTGGAGGGAAAGGCAACATAAATGGAACGAAGAAGACACGCACACGTGACCGAGCTATGAGGGCAGTTCCAGCCCCAGATGCTAATGCTGAACTTCAAGTAAACATAGATGTATGTTAAATAAACTGCTACTTTTTATGTCATCTTCTTATGATGTTAATGAAATTGTTCTGCTGCTATGCCGAGTATTTAAGTTGGTTGTTGGTAATCGAAGTTATTTTTTGAAACATTGGATTACATACCTTGTGGTCTGGGAATTCTTTTTCCATAATTTATGACCATCTATTGTACTGATAGTAATGGACCTACTACTTGTAGGACTTAATTTAGACAATGAAACTGGCCGCCAGGAGTTGCACAACTAGTGACCTGCAATCAAGGCAGGAACTGTAGGAACTTCTGCTCCTCTGGGTACATCAGAGTGTGGGTTCTGACCTTTATTAGTTTAGGAACTAGTTTAAGCTGAAAATAGGAAATAACTTGCATGGAATTATTTATTTTAGAAGCTCAGCATGTAAAGATAGTATAAAGGATATAATAAAAGATTTCAAAAGAGAGTATATGAGATATGAGAAGAGGTTGAAGGAGCCTGTATTGCAGAAATACTTTTTGCTCGCAGCACAATGTACGGATATTTTTTTTCTTCAAATGGTGAGATGAGTTCAGACCTAATTAGATGCTTATCGGTAAATTATCAGCATAGCTAGTTTTTTCCTTTATTATCCAGCATACTTGGTTTCTGAAGGAAGTTGAATCCTTTTGCATTTCCAAGTCAGCAACTAAAAATGTTATTGAACATCAAAAAAAAAAAAGGAAACATGACCTGAAGTTCAAAACTGCATTTTATTTGATCCCTTAATCTTATTTTGTTTGGTTTTAGTCATTACTTAAAATTAAGCTATTCTAAAATTGTTTGAATAGAATAGCTTCGTAGTTAAACCAAAAGCCATATTTATCTTGCTAAAGAATCATCTAGTTGATTTCCCATCTACACATATAAGTATTGAATTAATTGCTGTGGGCCAAATAACCAAGGTTTTACTTGATTCGGTACCAGTTTCAGTGATGTACTGGACCGGTATGGTACTAGTATACCAATATTGCTGAGTATCAACCAGAACTAATAAAGAAAAACAAATACCAGTCTGTGTGCACTTTATTGATGGGTATTTTAAAGTATCCCGTAACCAACATGATCTATCTTTTGCATTCTCTGCCTGCTTTAGACTTGGATAATTTCTAACTATACATTTTCTTACTGAATCTCAGCAGAGTTAAATGGAAGTAAAAGATACATATACCCAATCCCAAATAGTTGGGATGTTACAGCTCGTTGTTGTTGTTTAGCTGATGAGCAAGTTATATGATGTCACAAAGGTGCAAGGCTTTTGCTTAGAGTTTGCCATAATTGACACACAACATAGACTGTTAGCAAAGTTTGTATATCATATAGTGTACATATTTTTATTCATTCCAGTTGTGTGCAGACTGTTACTTAAGCATGAACATATAAGACTTTTGCAGCGATGATCTTCTAGCATGCATAGTTCTTTTACCTTCACCTGTCAAATATCATTCATATTTCAGCATATGGCCAACCTGAATACCTTTTGAGTTCATGAACTATAACCAAAGGAAAAGGCAACACAAGCCCATAGAAATTCCTGTTTGCTTCAAATAGACAAACTTGTGGTCTTGACAGTTCCTTAAAATTTTAATGATTATTTCTTTCTCTGCCACTGGTGTTTTGTACTTTATACCCATTTAGGCCTTGACTTTAGAATTAGTCTTAAATTGTAGTGGTTGGACACCTTCTCACTCATTTTGGCAATGGAGAGTTTCCGTAAAAAAGAAATTATGAATGAGTATACTCCGAGTATACTCCTAAGAGGCTGCTATTTATTTCTAATATGTAACTAGGGCTGTAACTTCTATTACCATGCAGCTTCCATGGGATATCTATATAACATGTCTTTTCTTTTTGTAACTAGCAGAGAAGGCGTCTGATTACACATGCTAATGCAAAGAGTAAGAGTGAAAAGTTCCCCCCACCACACCAGGATGGAGCACTTGGCTACCCATTGGAGTCCTTGCATCATATGGATCCTGCATTTGACCCCCCCGAAGCTTCATTCGGCACAGTGTTCCCCTACCAGAAAGGAGGAATGACAGCATGGTCTGGACCATTGATTGATTCTGCTGCTGCAGGAAACCCAAGAAGAAAGAAAAAATCTGCGGGCAATTCTCAGATACCAACAAACTCAAAACAGCTTGCAGGTGCCAGTGCTACTAAGGAAGCATAGAAAAACAAGGGCATTAGTCAAGTCAGATGAGATGCATGCCATATGAAACAGGCAAATTGTTTATTACTTGAGCATTGTCATATGCTGGTGTAGTTAGAAACCCTCTTAATTGGATGGCCAGGTAAAAAGTAGCTTTCTTCAACCTTTCTTTGTATTTCTTCTATATCTGTTAATTTTTTGTATTGTTAGCCTTGAGTCAGCAAGATGGATAAGAGTCTACTGGTGCCTTGTAAATTGCCTTTTTTTCCCTCCTTTTGGCCTTTTGATTCCCGTATTAAGAACTGGATTCTGGTTTACGTTATTCGAGTCAAATAAATGTCTGGAATCCTGGAATTTCTGAATCCTTCTGTATTTTAGTTATTCCAACCGTTCTGCCCCGTGAACATTTTAGGTTTCTGGTTACTGTTATTTGAAAAATGTGTTGTAGAAAGTCCTGATTTATGTGCTGCAACAGCTTTGTTAGTATTGAGTGTCGATCGGATTTCAAGGACCCTCACATTTAAAACATTATTTGGATGGCACTACTATGTTATAATACAAGTTCTATGGATATTTTATCCTTGAGCAAAAGATCCCAACCCCAAATTGCTGGGACTTTTCTGTTTTGTTGTTGTTGTTGTAGTAGTAGTTTGCTGGGACTTTTCTGTTTTGTTGTTGTTGTAGTAGTAGCAATGGGTTTATGATTATTAGGTAGTGAAGATGTGAAATTAATTGGTGTACCTATTTTAACTTTTTCTATTTGCATGTCTTTTTTTTTATCGCAAACAGATTCTTTTTATCATGCTGAGTTCAGGAGAGTACTGGAGTGAATTGTTTTGCTATTGATATTGCGGATGTTTCTCTGAATGAAAAAGAACATGATTGGTGTTTCTAGTGCCTTAGTTGTCTCCTCAACTGTTCCATAGGGTGGTCGGGACTTTTCAAGAACCATTTGCCCCTCACTGAAAGTCATATCTTTGTGGTTCATGGATTGGTAGCATAAGACAGCAAGCATTTCCATTATCAGGTTTCTTTACACCAAGGTCACTGATGACGTGGATCTACCTCTCGGCTATCTTTGCAAATTATGATGGGTCTCTTTTGATCTCAAAAGTTTGTACGATAGAATTCATGTTTGATTAAATATCTAGTGGATTAATTATATATTATTTCATGTAATTAGTTATTTTTGTCTTTTTGATTTTTAAATTTAAAAAAATTATATTAGTATTCATATGATTATGAACGTGAAGCATATAGATTCATTTATTTTAATATTATCAATTTTTTCAATGAAGATAAAGAGTAAAAAGATAATTTAAACATTTCAATTGGTGGTAATGTATGATGTCGATGGTGGCGGACAATGATGTTGTTGGGGGTCATGGGTGTATGTTGTGGATGAGAAGAGATGTGGGAAGATGTGAGGGTTATTTTATATCTGCATCGACATCGATGTCGATGTAGTTGTCAAGCGACGAAAAGATCGCTCGACATTTGCATCAACACTAACACAAATGTAGAGCGACATCGCTCGGCAATTGTGTCAGCGCCGATGTAAATACAGAGTGACGTCACTCGATAACTTCATCGACGTCAATGTAGATGTTGAACAATGTCGCTCGATAATTGCATCGATTTCGATGCAGATGCAAAGTAGCCTTTATCTCTCGTTGCTATTCTTCTCATCCACAATAGCTATCTACGGGCCCCAACAACACTATTGTCCGTTACTACCGATATCGTCCGTCACTACCGACTAGAACATTAAAATTATATTTTTACCCTTTGTTTTCGTATTTTTGTTGGTAAAACTAACGACGTTAAGATGAATAAACCTAGATGTTTCATTTTTGTAATTATATGAATGCCGATAGTTAACTACAAAAGGTAATATGTATAATTAGCCCACACTGACCTCTCGAAACAATGAGGTTCAAATTATAGTGACAAGGCAACGATGATAACCAGCCATCGACGCAGCTGAAGAACAGAGTGAAAGCTGGGCTTTGGATGATCGAAGAGGCTAAATACCGGGCAAAAATGGGGTGTCTTGTTCTTCACCGAGAGCAAGGTATGGCAAATGGGGTCGTGTGTTTCAGTTGAAGGCAGGCTTTTGAGCTTTCGATGCTGGAATATTTAGAGCTGATATATCTGGATCCATAAGGTCGGCATGGATTGAGGATGTGGATCTTCTCAGAAATGTGCTCGATGATTCTTGACAATGTTACCATACTACAAATGAATCTTCTTCACTTGTCACGATAACATGATTTTTCCTAATCTGCACTGGCATTCTTATGCTATTGTTTTACTGCTCCTTGAACAGATTCTGCAGAGAGATCTTCAGCCTATCATCGATCCAATGTGGTGAAAAAACAAAAGACAGTCGTAATCATGTCCGCTTTAACATTCTAATCGTCAGAAAACACAACGTTCTGCAGTGATGTGATCTGCACACGGTGCATTCACTGTTTGGATGACATTCCAATCTCTTACCCATCCAACGTGACTCAGCTACAAAGGGATCAGATAGATCATCCAAAAAAGGTCTCCCTTGTCCAAATCATTTGACATGGAGTGGTGGATTTCCAATTCGATGACACAGATGTTGGAGGATCTTCCAAAGGCAACGGAGAATGGAGGGTGATGGAAGAATAAAGTGCAGAAATCTCCTTTCTTGAGAATTCCAGATTTATCTATCTAATGATACCAACTTCTGTACCCTTATCTAAACACAACACATTCCCTGTGGAAGTGGATTCTCTTCTGAGGGCCGCATCTGTCTCCTCCAGTACTCAAAGGTTACCATCACTTTCAGCTAGCATCATATCTCATGCCTGAATTCATAATGATCGACATACATCTGTCTGTAATAGATGAAGCTGTAACAAGCTAAAACATGTGACAGTCCGAGCATGGCTTGGTTGTTTCTCTTGGCACAAACTCATACGAAGCCTCTGTCTATGTTCAATGATCGTGTCTCCTCTTTCTTGGAGACTTCCCTTCCTATTTTATCTTGTGTCGCATCCGATCCACGAAGAGAATGCCTGTTTTCTTGGCAGCATGCTACAGTCAAAACAGAGATGAAGTGTTCATGCTCGGGTCGCAGCATCACAGATTAAAACATGTTTCCTCGATGAGGTCACGCAGATGTAGCAGCACAAAACACGAGCAACATCGGTGGTGGCTTTTCATCCAGCCAATGGATAAGGGAAACAAAGAAAGAAAGAAGGATTGCAACCCAAAGATTCTGCTACAGCCAAAGACCATCGGAATCAACTGTCGCTTCACATACAGGATGAGGATTCCACTACATTGTGCGAGTCCCCCCTTGTCCCACGTCGCTGCCGTACTGCTTGTTTCCTTCACACAGTTGTAGAAGATCTTATGCTTCTGTTTCATACACCAATTCTTAGCCAATGTTGCTCGGAAGTAACTCTTTCGATGCAGAAGATGTTTGTGATGGTCATTTCTGATTCCACTTCAATCTGGGATTCATATGTAGCATTCATCCACCTTTCATAACACAGATGAAACGAGTGCTTAACATGAATGTGTATAGATAACCATTTGTTGCCATTCCATCATTGCAAATTATAATTTCTAGCACAATTTGCAAGTTCATTACCGAAGAGATGAAGAATATCGAGGTAGATGTATGGAGCTAATCAGTAGAAAAAGATATGTTTGTATCCGTAAACAATTATGTGTAGCTTTGATAGGGGATAAAATGAGAAAGAATTTTTTAACATGATAGACAGATATGGATATATCAATAAATAACAATTAGAATTAGTGATGCAAAGAGAGGTAAAACAAATAAAAGGACTATTTACGAGAAGCTATGAGAACTTCTAACGATATTGTTTAGCATAAAGTCATATAAGATCTATCGTTATGATCGATCTCGATTAGTTGAGATATTACGGCTTATTGTTGATGTGAAGAAATAAAGAAATTTGGAAGTGATCTATTATGCTAATTGGAGTATGTATGTAAAAGACAGTAAAGTAAATGATTTTAAGTTATATAGTTAATTATATATTCTCTTTTGTAATTAGTTATATTTAGCATTTCGATCTCTACTCGTTTAAAAATTATAACGAAATTACGAAAGTAAAATATTAAGATCCCTATACAAATTAAAAAAAGATAATTTCACATGATTAAAAATTAAAAAAGAAAAAATTTTGTTAGAATAACGGGTTGAATATTTTATTTTATAATTATAATGATCTAAATATAATTTTTTATAATTATAAATGATAAGATCATTTAGTCTCACATTGGTTGAGGAGTATGAGAACCAAGGGCTCATAAGTCCGTCAGGTCTCTCTTATCTTTAGAGTTACCTTTTGAATCTTACATGTTCTGAAAGAATAAAACCGTGTGGATACGCTCAACGAACAATTCCTCGAGCCTACAAGAGAAAGGGTGGCTTCGAACCTTATCGAAATGCAAAGCATTTGTCGACGGCAAAAGCTAAATGGTTCATATTCCTGCATGCATTGGCCGATCTGTGGCCACAGCTGACTAGATATTTGACATTATCCAAATCACTATACTTGCTGACACAAAGGGGTCACTGTCAACACAATGATAAGAAGGGCCTTTTGGCCATGGAACATGCTCCAGTGCTGTTCTTGGCTCTCTGTCTCTTTCTCTCTCTATATAAACGAGTCAAGCAGCAGAAACAAGTCCGACACAGAACAAATCTCAGAGTACACAGTCATTCAAACAGCCACATCTCGTGTGTGCATCAGGAATGGACAAGGTGATGAAGTTGGCATCCCAAAAGGCAGTCGTAATCTTCAGCCTGAGCTCCTGCTGCATGTGCCACACCGTGAAGAGTCTCTTCCATGACCTGGGTGTCAATGCCGCCGTCTACGAGCTGGACGAGGACCCCAGGGGAAGAGAGATGGAGAAGGCTCTCGCCAAGCTGGTGGGGCGTAACCCGCCGGTGCCGGCCGTGTTCATCGGCGGCAAGCCGGTTGGATCTACCGACAGGATCATGTCACTTCACCTAGGTGGGAAACTGGTCCCTCTTCTTCGTGATGCAGGTGCTCTCTGGGTCTAAGCACTCTCGACTCTGCTCTGCCCTGTGGAGTAGCACTGGATGATGATCCAATTCGACCAGGGATGTGTGGAAATAAACTATTGAGAGAAACTGACTATGATGATGTATAAGAACTCGTGTTATAATATCATGTAACTTCGACGCAATAATAATGCATACTGGTCAGAATTCCCTTTACGGTTGGTTGCATTGCCCCTCTTGTTTTGTTTTCTGCATTACCTGCAAGGATTTATAATATGACACCCAACACATGCAGATAGATTGATGATCATGAAAGGCAGAAAAGGTTCTTTAACAAAGAACACCATCGTGCATGGATCCAGAAAAAGACCAACACTGGAGATTTCCCAAATGAAAAACACGAACATCCAAGGTTTCAAAATCGTCATCTCATTCACAAAGTTAAAAGTTATCATCATTCATCTCACGGCACATTATGTGTTCACTGGTCTTCACAATAATTGTTTTTCCATATCCTCTACACCAACATGGAAGGAAATAAAGCAAGTATTGATGAGATTACAAGAAATTTTCAGATATCAGATTGGAGGTCCCAGGGACTATATACATAAACCAGCTATGGTAAATGGCGCCAACTCTTGTCGACTTCTGATCCCAAAATTGTCCAAAAGGGAGAAACTAAAAAGAAGATATCACAGCTCACCACTTCTTTGCCATGAGAAAAGAATGATACAAACCACTCGATGAGTCAGAGCTGGTCCCAGGGACTATATACATAAACCAGCTACGGTAAATGGCGCTGGCGCCAACTCTTGTCGACTTCTGATCCCAAAATTGTCCAAAAGGGAGAGAGATCACAGCCTTCTGATCCCAAAATTGTCCAAAAGGGAGAAACTAAAAAGAAGATATCACAGCTCACCACTTCTTTGCCATGAGAAAAGAATGATACAAACCACTCGATGAGTCAGAGCTAATTTTCCAGTCAACCCACAATAGAACAGGAAATCGATATAGAAATTCATGTCAGTTGATGGTTATTTATTCTTTGATGTGGCAGAACAATTATTCCAAAGAAAAGGAACTTACAAACCAGAGACCCAATAGCAAAAGTTTGGCACTTGTAGCATTGGTGGATAAACTACAACAACATGGTACTGTATAAGATTGCCAAAGAATAATCAGCATGATGAACAAACTTCATTGAAATGATTGCTAGGCAGATCGAAAGACTGCAGAGGTAAGAAACATTGTCATAAAATGCAAAGCTGTGACGGTGAATATTCAAAATCTTCAATCAACCATCGTAATGGAGACCAACCCAAGGGTTAGTTTCTTCAACAGAAAAATCATCTGTATATTGCTTCAAAATGCTCACCTCTATAAGAAAATTTAGCAAGTTCAGACAGCAACATTTTCTATATAGGTCTTCCATCCCTAAGACCTATATTCATCATCATCAAAGCTGCTGGATCAATCAGGAAATCACTAGCACTTCCATTGCCGATCATATATTTTATTCCTACTATCAGGCTGATCAAATGCATAGAAACACTTCATTACCACTCCGAATCTCTTACATTTCTGCGTGAACCTCGTGTTCCATTATTGGGAAACTGATTCCTTCTTCCTTGTTGCCTAAAGCCAAATCCTTTCCTATCAACTTGCCTATCAAAGTGCTGAAATCTCTCATTCTCTCTGAAATTTCCATGGCCACCTCTTCCAGGACCCCTTCCACGCATGTGCAATCCTCTAGAAGACAAGCCATTGTGGCCACTAACAGAAGAATTCCTTCTGCCATTTATTCTATCAGTGGATAGAAACTCTCTTTGTGAACCTCCATAAGTGGATTTTCCTCTCTTCTTATTTCCTCTGGCACGTAAGTCATCATCATCAGACTGCATGCCAAGAAGAGAACCATCATCAGAATCAGAAATTCTTCCTCTACTAGCCCTATGTAGATTTTCTTGATGGCCTTTTCCTTGTTTAGACCTAAAACTCCCATCCATTTCATCAGAATCAGAACCTAGTTCATGGTCATCATCTGAATCGAAAGGCATCTCCCTAAACGGGCGGGTGTGACTCCTGCCTCCAGACTTCCGTCTAGTGTCTGCAGCATGATTGGGTCTCCAATAAGGATGATTTGCACGAGCATCATCCTCGGAGTCAGATGCATAATCCTTGGCACCTTGGCTTGACTTAGCATAATGATCAAATTCCTCAAAATCTTCAGATTCGGATGTCTGCTCCAGCTCAGAGTAATTCATCCGAGAAACTTCACTTGCTCGAGGGCTATCAAGCTCGTAACTGTCCACATCATCATCCTCTTTGTCATCAAAATCATCAAATCCTGTTCTATATGAATTAAAGGTGGATTTCCTTTCATCAGCTTCCTTAAAGGACTGATCTTGTTCTCGGGTTCTTGAAACCCTGGCAGTATGACTAGTATCATCTTCAAATTCCATATCAGTTCCCCTATGAGACCGATTGTCTGGAGAGCCTACATTGGTTTTATGAAAATCTGCAAACTCAAATGCAGCAACATCTGCACCATCAGATTCATTGTCATCAAAGTCAAAGTTCCATGCATTAGAAACATCTCTCATTCTGGTGGTCCTCTCCAATCTTGTCCTTGGACCAGATTGCTTTAGGTGCATTTGATTATCTGTATATTCATCAGGGGGACGCTTGTGATCACAATGAAAGCATGCCAAGTTTCGCCTGTAGTTCAAGAAGTTGCACCTAACAAAAAAGATAAATGAACTTTAGATTCTTAAGGACTTCTAAGATTGTGAAGCTAAGTTCACCAAAAGGAGAACAAAACAACAACCATATGAACAGATATCATATATCTATTGAAGTCAGAGATAAAGTAAAAAAGAAAAGATAAAAAGAACTTACTGAGGGCATTCCCATTCCCCTGGGAGGAGTTGCCTCTTGGGTCGTTTAGCATCACACTGTAAGCAAACAGTGTTTTTTGCAAAGTTCATGAAGTCACACCTGAGTCCAAAATCATTTAACTTTAGCCAACAAAGTCACAGGATCAAGAAAAAGAATTCAAAAGAAGCACAAAGGCAAAAGAAGTACTTGGGACAAAGCCAATCTCCTTTCTTCATTTCCACATCATCACGTCCCACTCTTCTTTTCGGTGGCGGAGGGGGTTGCTTTACCTTAGGAGGAGGCTTCTGGATAATGGGTGGTGAAAGATTGGGATCTATTGGAATTGCACTCAACTTAACAATCTCATGTAGCAGCTTGCGGACAACGGTTTTCACAGATTTCATCTTCATGAGAGGTTTATTTTCAACTGTTTCTTTTACATGGTCAAAACCAAACGTTAGTAAGATGCGCATAACATCAAGAGTGCGTGCCTCGTCTTCTTTGCGTGTAAGGATATATCCTCTACCACATGAGTTCCTTAGACTGCAAGAACTACATACCTAAGATTTCAAAGCAAGAAAAACATGGTTATGTTTGCAATTCACAGTATCTGATGGATTCAACATAAATGGAAGCACCTATGCATCTGCCGCCGCACTCAATTAGTAGATGAATTGAAGTCTTAAGTGGAAAGCAAACTCAAGATGTGTTTATCAAATTCATGAAACACCAAAAATGTGCTTCTATGTAACCTCATAAGAGGAAGTTACTTGTACAGTCACAATTGTCAATTTTGCATATTAAAGATGGAAATCCACTGCTGACACCCATTAGTTGGGCAGTTAAGGCACCCAAGAGACTTCAATGGGTTGCTAGTTCAAACCCCCCTATGGATATGTGCTTGTTTCCCTGTCCTCGGTGGCAGATGACTACCCTTGATGTAGCATGAATGTGGCATGAGCACGATGCAAAAGAAAAAAAAGCCTATCTAGACCAACCACATCAAAATTGAACAAGGTCACCCAGGATCAACCTGAACCAGCATGGTGCTAGCAGTAACTAAGATCTGTAACAATAAATTGGAATAATCTAAGATCAACCAAAATCTGGCTCCTGAAAATTGGCAGTTTTGATGTCACCTTGAGCTAATCTTAATCCAAATTCTTTCATTCATGTATTGATCAACTGTGGGATCAGCTATAGTAGTTTAAGAGGTTCTAAAATCATTCATGTTGGATGATCTAATCATTTTGGATCCATCAAACAAAGTATTAAGCATATAGTTCATGCCTAGGGAGTCTAACATGTTCTTCTATTTGCAAACGTAAAGCAACACTTTAACCGATTAAGAACATCATTTCTATGTTTTTGTGCATTGAGGGAAAATGGAAATGGATAATTGGATTTGGTAAATTTTGCTTAAGGCATCAGGATGTAGATCACATGCTTTGGCACCAAAGATCTCATCAGCAATCACTGCTTTAAAATTAAAAGCCTATAATATCATTGTTCTCTAAATGTAAATAATATGGCTACTGTTAATTTGAACAGTGAGATCGCCCTTGACAGAGCTAATTTGTGAGGAATTATCCATGTAGCTGACACCAGATGGTAAATTACTGTTGTTGCTATTCTAGAAACTCAAATTATTCACCCATTTTGGAAAAAAATCATGTTTACGGCTGACTTATAGCAATTATAGTAATAATTACTTAAAAAAATTAGCGAACTTTCCAACAAACACCTCACACTATACCTGAACATTGCTCTAAATATTGCTTCTTGCATCGAGGGCAAGCCATATCTGATAACATCAGCAAAGCACCAAGAAGACCATGCTTCAAGTACAATTGAGACATCTGGTTAATTTCATCCTGAACACAACAAATTCTATACTCGATAGTCCTGTTCAACTAACAAACTTCTAACCTATTGTATGTCTCATCATCTCTTTAGTGGTCAACAGTATTGCTAGGCCTGTTATCTTTGCTAATGAAAATGCCTATTGAGGCAACAACCCAAACATGCAGTAACCTTCATGGACAAAGAAACAGTTTGTCTAGTTACTCTAGTAATATAGGTGATGCAAGTTACTTTTTAAGTAGGCATTCATGATATAAAAAGATGAAGATATTTCGAACATAGAAATCACCATAGACCAAGAAAACAAGCATACGATTCTTTCCAACTCATAATAAACTATATATTATATATGTTAAGAATGGCTGTACATACGTCTCCTTCATCAAGGTGGACAAGCTTCCTCAACAGCTTCGCTGAGAAAACAACTTTTGGGTCCATGCTTGGGCATCCATGACCAACTAGAACTTGAAGATCCTTCCTCGACAATGACCTATATTTCAATAGCACATCATTATTACTGTACCTTCAAATGCTATAAAGCCGAAAAACATTCAGAAACAGTTCCAAGGTGCACCTGTGCATGCTTATCATGTCAAAAAAAATTATTTCAAACAAAGTTGTTATTCAATCAATACCAAAGTAACATCCATAATACAAGGTAAAATTCTAACCACCAGTTTCTTCCATGAACATGATACAACAAACAAAAAGATCAAAATTGGAAGGTATCCACTACCATTACCAAATTGGACAAATCCCAAGTCCCAAAAATCACCAGAGCACCACCAAAAACAAAACTTTTTAAGGAAAGAACTTGCTCCTACCTTAAAATATCAAAGCGGTCACGGCCAAGATTCATACAAGCATTCCGCACAGTGGTCCAATCCCTCGAGAAATCAAACCCCACTTCTTCCTTTATCCTCGAGAGGTCGATGGACAGATTCTCTGCGACACGTTCCTCATCCGTCCTCCGGAAATCAAAGTAATTCTGCTGCGCCAATCTCTCCATCAGTTCTATCCACTCCGGCCAGGGGTGCACGAGTTCCACCTCCTTCCTGAGGACATCTCTGACGCTCTCATCCGTCCTCACATCGGCCGCCAGATCGTGGACCTCGGAGGGGGTCGAACCATAAGTAGCGGGAGGCGCGAATTTGCCGTCTGCTGCGGGAGGCGGCGGGGGCTTATTCTGGTGCCAGGCACGGATGCGCTGGAGGGCGGCGTCCTTGGCGGTGCGGTCGCGGTCGATGGCGTCGATCTGGTCGAAAACGAAGGAGAGGCGAGCGGAAAGGGAGGGCTTGGGGGAGTCGGGGGTGTCGGAGGGGAGAGGGAGAGGGGTGGCGGAGAGGGAGCGGGCGGAGGGGGGAAACTGTGGGATTTTTCCACGGGAGACGAGGAGAAGAGGGAGGAGCTTTGGGGGAGACGAGGCGACGCAGGAGCGGCGGCGGCGGAGGAGGAGGGAAACGGAAGAGAATGCCATGAGAGGATCGAGTTGGGGTTCCTCTAAAACCCTCGACTTTGAAAGTGTGGAGGATGAAACAGCTAAATATCGATGAATACAAGTGGTTTTGTTGCGTATATACCCTTAAAAATAGACTTAATCATATTAGGGAGAATTCAAAAATACCTCCTTTACAAGATAATTAGATTAATAATTATTAGGTACACTATACGGACTGATCCATATGACGTATCGACCTAAATCTTCGATTATAATATTTTTAATTTATTTTTTTAATTTAAAAAATATAATTATTTAAAATTATTATATATATATATAAGTTATTAATAATCAATAATATCTTTAAGATAGAAATATTATTTTTAAATCAAGTCAAAAATGTTATGTTTATGAAATGAAAAAACATGTAATGAATGCGATAATAATTTTTGTTAATTCTATAATTTTCACTTCTATTAGTCTTCCTAGCAATAATATTTATCCAATAATATTTTGATATTATTGCTTATTAATGGGGTGGGGGAATTTATCCAATAATATTATTGCTTATTAGAGAGATTGTTATTAGTAACCTCGTATTGATAATCCCTTAATCAAATCTAAATAATTAAAATATAATCAATTGACGAGTTTATGAAGTAATAATCATTTGAGATAAGTGACGTAGGAGAAACTTCAATCATATAAAGGCAAATCATGCAAACATTGGGCCGGATAGCATCGAGTCAGAGTTCGGGCATCGGGCCAGAAGGATTGGGCATAATGTCAAGAAAATTAGGTGTTGTGGGAGGTCAACATATCGATGGATCGGATAATACATCGAAAGAAAGGACGATACATCGAATGTTCAAACAAAGTACCTAATGAACAAATGACATATCGAACAACGTAATTTTCATTATTGTAATTGTTATGTTTTGATCGAAGTCGTTTAAGTGTCTAATTGAGTTAGTTTTGAAGCGTAACCATACCAACTTGATTAGGAGCCTATTGAGCCTATACCAAGGCTGAATTAAGTATGTTAAAAGGCCAATTTAATAACCTAAAGTGGGGGGAGTCGGGGGTGTCGGAGGGGAGAGGGAGAGGGGTGGCGGAGAGGGAGCGGGCGGAGGGGGGAAACTGTGGGATTTTTCCACGGGAGACGAGGAGAAGAGGGAGGAGCTTTGGGGGAGACGAGGCGATGCAGGAGCGGCGGCGGCGGAGGAGGAGGGAAACGGAAGAGAATGCCATGAGAGGATCGAGTTGGGGTTCCTCTAAAACCCTCGACTTTGAAAGTGTAGAGGATGAAACAGCTAAATATCGATGAATACAAGTGGTTTTGTTGCGTATATACCCTTAAAAATAGACTTAATCATATTAGGGAGAATTCAAAAATACCTCCTTTACAAGATAATTAGATTAATAATTATTAGGTACACTATACGGACTGATCCATATGACGTATCGACCTAAATCTTCGATTATAATATTTTTAATTTATTTTTTTAATTTAAAAAATATAATTATTTAAAATTATTATATATATATATAAGTTATTAATAATCAATAATATCTTTAAGATAGAAATATTATTTTTAAATCAAGTCAAAAATGTTATGTTTATGAAATGAAAAAACATGTAATGAATGCGATAATAATTTTTGTTAATTCTATAATTTTCACTTCTATTAGTCTTCCTAGCAATAATATTTATCCAATAATATTTTGATATTATTGCTTATTAATGGGGTGGGGGAATTTATCCAATAATAATCCAATAATATTTTGATAAATAATACTTATTAATTGGCATGTTCTAGATTACTTGTGTTACAGTAGAGAGATTGTTATTAGTAACCTCGTATTGATAATCCCTTAATCAAATCTAAATAATTAAAATATAATCAATTGACGAGTTTATGGAGTAATAATCATTTGAGATAAGTGACTGTACGAGAAACTTCAATCATATAAAAGCAAATCATGCAAACATTGGGCCGGATAGCATCGAGTCAGAGTTCGGGCATCGGGCCAGAAGGATTGGGCATAATGTCAAGAAAATTAGGTGTTGTGGGAGGTCAACATATCGATGGATCGGATAATACATCGAAAGAAAGGACGATACATCGAATGTTCAAACAAAGTACCTAATGAACAAATGACATATCGAACAACGTAATTTTCATTATTGTAATTGTTATGTTTTGATCGAAGTCGTTTAAGTGTCTAATTGAGTTAGTTTTGAAGCGTAACCATACCAACTTGATTGGGAGCCCATTGAGCCTATACCAGGGCTGAATTAAGTATGTTGAAAGGCCAATTTAATAACCTAAAGTTGGGCTGAGCGGTGGTACTACCCAAACAAACAATGGTACCGCCAAAGCCCAGGTTCCCAAGCTGTCAGGCGGTGGTACTACTAGACTGTCAAATAGTAGTACCGCCCAAGAAGGTGGTGGTACCGTAAGAGTCATAATTCCCAAACTTTGTCAAGCGATAGTACCGTCCGATGCTGGCGGTAGTATCGCTAGTACCCCAAAAACCTGGGGATTTACAGTTTTTGCTCTATTTTTGAAGTCATTTTGGGCCTATAAATACCCCACTCATGCTTGCTTGGAAGAGCACGAAAACTTATGATTTGAAGTGTGTAAACTCTCTTAAAGTGTTGAGTATTTTCCTTCTTAAGTTTAAAAGTCATTCTAAGGGAGGTACGAGGTTTTTTTTGTAAAAGAGAGGTGTTAAGTTCTCTCTTAAGTCTGTGAAAAGGAGATAGAGTTGTAACGAGTAGTTGATCTTCTCCTATTAAAAAGAAGATCAATAGTTGTTAGGATCAAGAGTCGGAGGTCGGCACTAAGAGGGGGGGTGAATTAGTGCAGTGGTAAAAACTTTGTCAGTTCAAAAAGACTTCGTACGACAAAACAGGTTTCGACGAAGACCTTTTCGTAAAGATCTTAACTTGAAAGCAAACGAAAGTATAGTTGATGTAAAGCAACGGAGGCAGTTTGCAGTTAAGATAAAGAGCAGAATGTAAATGCAAATCGAGATTTAGAGTGGTTCGATCAATCTTGACCTACATCCACTTTTGGCTTCCTCCTCCGACAAGGTCACTGACGTCCACTAGAGGCCTTCCTTCAATAGGCGAAGGCCAATCACCTTTTACACCCCTCTTCTCCTTTTACCGGGTTTAGGAGACAACCCTTACAAGCACTCACACTCCTCTCTTACAGATTTCTAACACTTAGAGTAGAGAAGGGAAATCTAAAGAGATTGCAACAGCGTTTCTTTACTTTTAAACTCTCTGTGCTTGTGTGCTTTAACCAGGGATGAGAAGGGTATTTATAGGCTTCAAGTTGATTCAAACTTGGAGCCTAAAACTTTTCCATCCCGGGTTCCCCGGGCACGGGCGGTACCACCGC